>PVJH01032009.1:0-23159 GCA_004026705.1 Nesogale talazaci
TGTCAGATTGTTTCAGGCTTGAGTGCAGTCATTGTTTACACAGCGTGATCCCTAGTAATGAAGTGTCTGAAGACCCCCTCTTCTCTGGAAAGAGGTGGGATGTGTGCATAGAATGGAGCTAGTTGTGGGGGCATGCCGTATGAGGTAGGGCACTAGAGAAGTCACGTGGTAGCTGTTGCTAGGTGTCATAAATTTAGTCCTGATCTGTTCCGACCTTTTTTTTTTTTTTAATTTTTTTTGACGTCACTGCCCTCTGGTAGTCCTGGGAGCTACCCAGAGCTGCTCCTGAGAGCCGCTGCTGGGTTTGAACTGCCAAGCCTGCGGGCCGCAGTCCTGCACTCAAGCACTTAACACCCCCGGGGTTCAGCCCCGTTCCAACCTTATGGTCAATAGAATGAAACACTGTCCGGACCTGTGCCACCCCCACAATTATTCCTATGTTTAAGCCGCGTGTAGCAGCTACAGTGTTAACCCAACTCTTTGAGGGCCTTCCTCCTTTCTGCTGCCCATTTACTTTACGAAGCATGATGTCCTCCCCTGACAAGGTGTCTCAAGTAAGATCAAATCTTGCCATCTGTGCCTCTAGGGAACCCTGGCCTTTCTTCGTCCAAGACAGGTTGGTCTGTGCCTGGAGCAGCCATGGCCTTTTCAATAGTCTTCTCCAGCCCTACAGTCCCATTAGTTCCCAGGAACTAATAGGTGGGTAAAATTCTGAGTATGGGTGGGAAATAGTACACCATGCAGTCAGGCACAAGAAATTGTTGTTGATCGTTATGCAATGAACTCTTAATGAACTCTTATTCAACTACGTTTTACAGGTACAGATGAGACACACTGATGGGCACTTTCACCGAGACTTTCTCAGACGTGTAATAGGTAAGCTTGTGGTGCCAACATGGCCAAAGATGAAAGGTGGATCTGTTTTGACAACATGGTCAATGAACACACGACATCAATTGAAGGGCGGAGAAAGAAATGGCTTGGTGAGCCCCACCCTTGCCCTCTCTTGCTCTTGGATCTTCAGACCAGCCATTTGCCTTCTTCATCCTGAGCCTCGATCTCCAAGCGACACGACCCTTGGGACACCTAATCGGTGCACTGTGTTGCTGTGAGTGGAGGTTCCTTCACGCCCTGCTCTGCCACGCTCCTGAAATATCCATCTCTTGAGCTGAGGACTGTCGGACTCTGTCAACTGGCTGACTGTTGGTGACCTGCTTTGCTGTTTACTGCTTGTAGCTGAATGACCTGAATTGCTCTACGAGGACTCAGCGGCCCTCAAGACTCCAAGGACTGCCAGTCTTCTAGCTGTCTTATGTGAGTGAGTTGCACTGAGTCATAAGTACTGCTTTATAGATTAGTTAACTAAACAGTTAACTTTTAAGATTTCCTATCTTATATATCCTTCTATCTATATGAATATATAAAAGAATTATGAATTACTAGCGTCCTGGTTTTGTTTCTCTAGAGAATCCTGTCTAACACAGTCTGCTCATACAATAAACCTATGATGCTAAATTTGCACCTTTTCTACTTAGAATATTTATCATTGATTCAATTTCCCATGCATTTATTTTTATGACCAGTGTTTATAATCCCAGCATCATTGTGGGATAACAAAGCATCATTGTCCCCTAAGTAGATTGACACGCAGGACTCTCTGAGACCCTGTATAATGTCAACCCTGAAAATATGATTAGGTGTGTGCATTATCTCTCTTAAAATCCAAAGTTTCAGAAAGAGATCTGAGACTTGCCAGTTGGAAGGTAACTGACAGGACTGGGCTAGCAGCCCCAAGGCCTTTAAATCCTGTGTTTGGCATTTGGGGGTTCTGTCCAGTTCTAACCACAGTTGCTTTGAGGCAAAGAGTTAAAGTCTGGGAAACCCACCAGGGCAGTTCTAATAGGATTGCTACGAACCAGAATAGACTTGAAGGCAGGCAGGCAGGGAGCGAGGGAGGGAGGGGGGCAGTGAGTTAGTTCACCATTGTGTAGACAATTTCTGAAGACATTTTAATGCCTAAATTATCTTGTGAGTCCTAGTTCTTCTGGTCCCATTGAAGAAAATGCAGACACCCTGCTGGGCATTTCTGAACACATGTTCTTCTTTCTCTGCTTGGAGACAGAACCACTGTCTCACACAGGGCTGGGGTCCTTCCTGCCATGACTGCTGGGTCCTGGCCATAGACTGCGTGCAGGCCTTCATCACCTCTCTCTGAGGAACCATAGTTTCTTCCTGTCTTCAGACTTGCAGTATTTCCCTCCTCTTTCTCTCACACAGTTCTGACTGTGCATGTCTTCATATACCTGGATGAAATCCCGTCTGGTGGAAGACAGAAATGCCAACTCCCTTGACTCAGCATGCAGGCTTTTTGCCGTGCATTATGTGTCTCTCCTTCCCACGTTCCCACATTTCCACAAGCGTGGGCCAGTGGAGACGGACTGCACTCTTTGGAAGGGCCACTGTCACACAGCCATTCCACTCTCTGGGCTTTTAGACAGTCCACTCCCTCTGGAACACCCCTGCCTGGACCTCTCCAGAGTCCTCATCTGCTAAGATTCCCACACTAAACTTTTCTGGGAAGGCAATTATTTCATATATGACTTTGTAGTCTCTTTCTACTCCTGTAAAGAGTGGAAAGTGGAGGGGACTAGGGAGTAGCCAGTGAGGGGTAGTCTCCTGTGATTTACTGAGCCGGTACAGTCCCATGCCGGGCACCGCCCCAGCAAGTCAACGAGACAGACAAGGTTCCAGTTCTCCCCAAGTGTATGTCCCCATGAAAAACACATCGAGCAGACTCAAGCAGAAAAGAAATGTTTTGAAAATGATGATAGCCACATATGTACAAAGGTCCTTCACACGATGAATTGTGATAAGAGCTGCATGGACCCCCGATAAAATTATTTTTAACAATTTGTACTAGATGCACTATCTGCAAGATGCAATAAAACAAGGTATGTCTGTATATTATCTTTGTATAATATTATGAGATATCAAGTAATGCATATAGAGCACTTTGCTAAATAAATAATAGCACTGCTAAAAAAACGAAGCACATACACACACACACACAGTAGGCTGGTTAACAACAAAGACAAGTCCAGAGGGTAAATTATGTTCTTGTGAAGGGGAAAAAATGTGGAGGGTGTTTAGATTGAGTGGTTAGAGACATATACTCTCTGAGGACCTGACCCAGGCGTCCTCAAACTATGGTCCACAGGCCCGCTGAGGACATTTATCCGGCTACCAGGGGTGTTTTTGCTGCCACTGCCTGTCCTGCTTAGCAGTCGACTCATCCCAGACCCTCAGTGAATTGATTCATAGTTTTTGTTTTGTTTTGTTTTTAACTATAGTCTCCTCCAATGGTTTGAGGGACAGTGAACTGTCCCCCTGTTAAAAAAAGTTTGAGGACCTCTGACCTGACCTCTATGATGAGAGTGAGCACGACTAGGAGAAGGCAGTCCTGGTTCCCCCTCAGGAGAGGCATGAAGCACATCCTCAGGAACAGTGAGGGCCCACGCAAGTCTGCGGGGGCTGGAACAGAGTGCCCAGGAACCAGGTCATGGAGACATGTGGAGGTCATGGCAAGGACAATGAATTTTATTCAGAGATGGAAAAGCTGTGGATGGTTTTAAGCAGGCCAATGTAAGGACCTAGTTTTCCATTTCAAAAGCTCACCCTGGCCATGTATGGAAATGGGAGGGTAGGAGGGCCAGAAAGGAGGAGACAGGAAATCAGGGGGCTATTATTACACATCGTGGCTGGGGGGGGGGAGTGCTCACAAAAAGAATAATGGGCTAGCCAGTGGTGAGGAGGGCAGAGGGTGCAGAAAGGGAGAAGGAAGACAGTACATGACACCTTTTATAAAAGTGTAATTTTCAACCAAGATTCACCATCAAAGTGAGCATAGGTCATGCTAAACTCACAACACTTTCCAAGCTAGCCCAAGGCCATTCTCACGAGTCATGACGGGCATACTAAATGCTACTCACTGAGCACCTACAGTGTGCCAGCTATGGTTTTGTTTTCTGAGTTTCATCTTACAACAACCCTTTAAGCAGGGTCTGCTGCTGGTACGCTCCAAAGGAGGAAAGAAGGTGCTAGTAAAAACCACTGCTGAGTGTCAGAGCAGTACATGCCCTCCCAGCTCTAACCTCCATCTGGCACCTAAGTGCCCTGCTCCTTCCTGCCCGGGGACCTCTCTCTGTTCACCAGAGGGAGCCCGACCAGGGAGCCCTGAGGCTCTGGCTTTCACGTGGGCCTTCCCTGAGCTGTTCATCTAGAACGTGTAATTGCATGCTGTATTAATTTGTTAACTATGAAATATTAATTAGCCACTCTTGCTAACTCAAAGTCTGGGAGCAGGGGAGGCCCCTTGGCTGAGGCATCTGTGAAGACACTGAACCACTCCTAGTTTGGGCTTCGCCTCTGAGTTCTTGTTCATGATCCACTTCCAGGTGCCCCAGAGATAATCGTTCTGCCCAGAGCACTCGCTGCGGGACGCAGTCTGAGGGAAGCTGTGGACCCTGTTTTATGAAGAGGGGCAGGGACAGTCCAGGAGACAGCAAGAGAGGGAGAAGTCAGAGGGAGGCTTTGGGCAGCTGGCAGTGCTGGGAAAGGGAGGTAGGGGCCGGGGTGGAGGGGGTAGGATGGGGGTGTGTGAGCGTACTGTGCTAGGTAACGGGCACGGCGAGGTCAAGGTGGAGAACGCCTGTTGGTGTAGCAGGGAACTAGAGTGCCAGAGCAGCCTGGCCACCCTCCACCTTCTACCCTCCGGTGGTTTCTGTGGGCCCTAGGAATGTCTGTTCTGAACACCAGACAGAAGTGGTCATTATTTTTTTTTGGCTCAGAGCACACACGGCCATTTCTATTCCAAGAGGCCCAGGGCCAGGAACACCGCACACTAAGGAATGGAGAGAGAGAGAGAGAGAGAGAGAGAGAGAGAGAGAGAGAGAGAGAGAGAGAGAGAGAGAACAAGGACGACGGAATGAGCAGGGTGGGACGGGCTCCTGTGACGGACTGAGCCGGTGCAGCCTCTGTCCAGACTTGCCTGCCCAACAATTCCAACCACAACCCACTACCATTGGGCCAGTCCCAGCTGTGCAGGGTTTCTGCTAGGGCTACTGCCCATCTTTCCTGAAGCAGACCGCCTCGTTCTGCTCTACGAGAGCAGCTGCGGTGGGTCTGAAAGCATCACCAGGCCTCAATAAGGGAAAAGGGCCCTTTCACCAGGTTGGGGAAGAAACGTCTGGTGCAATCCTCTGCTGATAGATGAGGTCACTGGAATGGCCGATCTGGGAGAGGAGACACCCTTAGGAGGTCCCAGTCTAAAGGCCCCTGTTTTCAGGAAGCCCTCCTTCTTTGGGAAAATTCCAGCTGAACACATTTTTACCACAGACTTCAGGGAAATGGTGAGAACATACATGAAAGTAATTTGAGCAACTTATTATAGTTGAAGAAATATTAGACAGTTTTCAAATATCCCTTGTTTTAAGCAACATCTTGATAAAGACTTTAAAAATCAGCTGTTTTTAGATCCAAATACTTATGAGAATTTAGCATAAAAATGGCATTTCCAATTAGTGGGGAAAAAGGAATCATCCAAACATATCATTGGAATTAGATAACATTAGCAAAGACAGGAAACGGAGAAATACAGAAAAGTGGAATCCCCACGTCACCCCACGAATCAAAATGAATTTCAGATAGCTGAATAACTAAACACAAAAATCTTGACCAACATGTAGGGAGAAAATTCCTTTCCCCAGGTGGAAAAATTCCCAGATGAAATCTGAAAAGGAAACGTTTCCCATGCACTGATCTCTCCCTCCACTTCTCTACCCACGCGTCTTCTAGAAACCTCGTTGCTGATTAACCCACACCGAGCCTTGGGGAATTCGCCCGCTGACCCTGCGGAGTACATTCTTGGCCCCAGGCTCCTTATTTCATGGCAGCTCTCTGTCTGGATCCTAAAATAAGCAATCTGGCTGGTAGGCCAAGGTCGACTGCATTGGCATGGTCTCAAGAGCTGTTCTGATGCTGTCTCGTCCAGAGTTGGCGTGCAAGTCTCAGGTCTGGCCCAGGTCACCCTCCTTAGCATACCCTCCTTAGCATACTCTCTTAGCATAATCACGGCCTGCTTGCTGTGATTTGGTACTAGCCCTTGGCTGGCCAGAGAGGAGCTGCCTTTCCTGTGTGCAGCAGCGTCTTCCCGGGAGCTTCGGCCTGGAGACCATTTGCTTTGCACTTGCTTGTCTCTTCCTTGGGAGATCTTTAGGGCTCTGAATTCCAGAAAGACCTTCAGTATCTTCCTCCCCCACAACTTTTATCTTTCTTCTATTCTTTCCTGGGTACCTGCTATGTGCCAACAACTTGGCGAGATACTGGGTCAGACCTGCCTTGCAGATGTCCAAAGCCTATTTGGATGGGCAGACAGGGAGGCGCAGGGCATTACCAAGCACATGTGTGGGGTGGGAAGGAAGAGTGGGATCCTGGCAAAGAAAGCCATCCATGCTGGAGAGACCAGGGGAGAATTCTGCAGGAGCTCCCATGTTCACCCAGGCCTGAAAGGCCGACAGGCAGGAAGAATAGCCGTGGGGGAAGCATGAAGCCAAGAAGAGTGAGCTTTTGGGATCTTGAGGCAGAAGAATCACCAAGTTCATTTTCCTACGTAAGGCCATATTTTTTGGGAGCATCTTTTCTTTCTGGCTGTTAAGATTCACCCCCCCCCCCTGCATTTGTTTTCTGGGCCCTCACACAAGACTAAACAGGCGAATGGGACAAACCCATAGTTTCTGAAGGTCAGGACTCTGGGAGCAGCTTAGCTGAATGGTTCTAACTCAGGGTCTCTCATGAGGTTGCAGTCAAGCTGTTGCCTGTGTCTGAGTCATCTTAAGGTTTGACTCAGGTTGGAGAATCTGCTTCCATGCATGGAGACAGGTGAGTTTCAGTTTCTCACCAAGTGGGCCTCTCCAGGATTGCTGAAAGACAACATGGAAACTGGCTGCCTGAAACGGAGAGACCAGAGAGACAGAATGAGACAGCAACAGCACACAACTAAAATGGAAGTGACGGTAATTTGCAATCTAATTTCAGAAATGACATTACATCACTTACGTTAAAGGCTCTTGCTTCCCCAGACCAACCATGGTGCAGTTTGGGAGGGGACCATACAAGGGTGTGACTCTTGGAGATGGGCATCACTGGTGGTCATCTTGGAGACCATGAGTCACATACCCTATGACATGGCATTACCTATGGTTTGTAGACTTGCCTTCCTAGGCAAGGTGGGGTTTTGGGGGATCCTCATCTTTCCCTGGAGTTCCATTTCACTCACTGAATTGGATCTCTTAGAAAGCAAGTCATTTATTTATTTCTTTCTACTTTGGAGGTAAGGGCTTTCCTTTGTACCTCCCATTTCTTGCTATGCTCCCTAAATGAAAAGAAATTTAGGACATAAATAGCAAACTAAGCCCACAGCTGGTAAGTCCATGAGCAACAAGATGATGATGGCTCTTCTTGAATCATATGACTCTATTTTGTGACTCCAAAATATTAACATAATTCTTATTAGGAGAAGGGGAAGGGTACTGTTGTTTTTCTCTCTTGGGAATTAATATCTGAGGGAGCTTTAAAAACTTCATAGAAAATCAGAATTGGAAGAGATTAGAATTTGAGCAGCTATCTCACTAAGATGATCTCCCCCCACCTATAGGAAAGAAGAATAATGAAAATTGAGAGACACATGAAAGCAATTAGTCCACTGGACTAATAAACCCCGCAAATATTAGTCTCTACAACCCTGAGACCAGAAGAACTACATGGTGCCCAGCTATCACTACCAACTGCTCTGAAAAGGACCACATTAGAAGACCCTAAAAATAGTGGGAGAAAAGTGTGGTCAGAACTCAAAATCATAAAAGAGACCAGGCGTTTTGGTTGCATAGAGAGTAATAGAACCCTCAAGGCCCTTCATATCTGAAATTGAACTTACCTCACATTAAAATAATCATCCATTTAAGGCAAGAAGGGCAGCATTTGCACAAAGACAGAGTTCAGAGGGTAGGGGAAAAGGACAAGTAGAAGCAGGAAGCACAGGGAGAAAGTGAGAGATGTGATAGTACGTTACGGAGATTACAATTGCCGATTGCAACAAAATTTGTAGCAATTTTTGAATGTAGAACTATTTGCTCTGAAATAGCAAAGCCCACATGGAAGAAGCACACCAACATGTGTGATCAAGAGAGGCCAAAGGGAGCAGGTATTGAGCACCAAAGAACAAAGAATCACATCATTACGTATGAGGGGGAGAGCAGGGTGGGGACTTAAGGCCCACTGGTGGGTAATTGGTCACCCCTTTACAGGGGAGTCATGGGGAGGAGACTGACCAGTCAAGGTGTAGGTGGGTAGTAATGATACATACAAGTTTCCTCTAATTCTTGAAGCCTTTCTTCCCTCCCCCCTCCCCCAACCATCATAGTCCCAACTTTACTTTACAAATCCAGATGGACTATAGAAGGTACACTAGTATAGGGGGGAGCTGGAGATATGGAGAAACCAAGATGGATGAGCCCCTTTGGGCCAGTGGTTAGATTGGAGATGTTGGAAGGGTAGAGAGAAGGTGGGGTAGAGAGACGGAACCAACGGCAAGGATATACACATGAGCTCCTATTTGAAGGACGGGCATCAAAGGAGTGGGTTGGGGGAGAGGTTGGGCAGTGTAAGATATGACAGAACAATAACAATGTATAAAGTATTGAGGGTTGGTGAGGAGGAGAGAGCAGGGGAAGAGGGGAAGGGATGGAAAAGCCAATACTAGGGCCTCAAGGGAAAAGGTGGGCGATTGGAGAATGATAATAAAAGTGGACATGTGAGGGTGCTTGGCACAGTATGTTTATTTATGTATTGTGAAAAACGATGTATGAGCCCCCAATAAAATGATTTTAAAAAATAAAATAAGCATACAAAAAACCTATTTGCTCTGTAAGTATTTACCCAACTCAAAATTAAAAATTAAAAAATATAATGAAAAAGTTTGATGAACTGTTTGAAGACCTTTTGTATAGGTGTAGTGGAACATGGATTTGGGTAGACAAGCCAGATTCCATCATAGCTCAGATTCTTTAGCTTCTCTGTAGAGAACCTTATTCATCTGTAAAATCACTTGTTCTACAAATTAAACTAGATAATCCATGCAAGCAGTTAATGGCACATACCATTGTTAGGTGTCTCTCATCAGTTCTGGTTCAAAGCTGCCCTTTGTACAACAGAACAGAACACTGCCCAACCTGGTGTCATCTTTAAAACTGTTATGCTGGAGCTCATTGTTGCCGCCACTATGTCAGTTCCTCTCATGGAATGTCTTCCTCTGTTTTCTGACCTCCCATTTTACTGAGCATAATATCCCTTTCTAGCAGTTGGCCCCTCAGGATAACATGTCCAAAGTTTGTGAAATGTGAAGTCTCACCGTCCTTGTTTCTTAAGAACCTTCTGGTTGTGCTTCCAAGAGAGTTTTGCTTGTTCTTGCTTGTTCACTGTGGCAGTTATAGAACCTGTTGCCAATCTGAGATTTAAAAGTGAAGGGGTGAAGTTTAGTCTCCGACAATCAGGTCACAGCTTGATGACCTCATTTGGAGGTGCTAAGGAGATAAATAACTTCCTGGAGGGGACACCCACCCTCACTCCCATGAGACATTCCCGGGAAGAAGCCACATGGAGCTCCCCTGATGGAGCCAGCATCCTGGAGCTGGAGGAGCTCCGTGGAGACCCCTGCCAGTGCTGAGAGGCTTCTACCACCACTGGATCCACAAGACTTTCCACCCACTGGCCTGTGAGCTTCCTGCATTTGGCATCATTGTACGACTATGTGAGTCTGAAGAATTATTTATGGACTAGTATTGACTTATGGGGTAATATTGGGATTATGGACTTGATCTCAATTGGGCTGGGATGTTTTCTCAGTACTCAATTACTCTTGTATAGAAAGCTCTTTCTTATTGACCTAAGTCTCCCAAATTTGTTTCTCTAGTCTACTTGGACCAACACACACACACACAGAACTTTCAATATTTTTCACCAACACCACATTTCAAATACTATTCTTCTTCAGTTTTCCTGATTGTCTAGCTTTCACATGCATGTGAGGTGATTGACAATATTCAGTTCTTCATGAGCACAATTAAGTGGTCTGAAATTCTCATCCTTTACAATGTCTTCCACAGTTTGTTTTAATGAACACTGTCAAATGCTTTTGCATAGTCCATAAAACCAAAGTAAACATCTTTGCTTTCAACCAAGATCCATCTGACAGCTTCTATCTATGCACTGCTGTAATCATGTTAAAGCTATCTTTAGTAACGGATAAAGGAACTTTTATTTTCATTCATAAAGGTTATTTCACAAAATGTACATGATAATAGTTGCTGTTACCTAGGAATAAATCATTAAATGATTTTTAAGTAGGAGTATAAATGCCTGGGGAAAAAAGCATGCAATCTGCCATTGCAAAATTATTGGGGGATATAGTGTTTCATATTTGTTATTCTGCTTATCTAATTGTATTCCAATATTATGAATAGTGTACCATTAAGCTTCTATTTTAGTTCAAAGTTATTATGAAAGGGGAGATGATATTAAAAACTTCAAGAAGGAAGAAAATGTCCTGGAAATTATTGAGGTAGCAATTGTACAGTCCTGCTTGATGTGATTGAACTATGGAATGGTATGATGTCTAAATTAGCTCCTAATAAAATAGTTTGGAAAAAAATTAATATATGTCTGACTATGCAAAGAGAGAATGGGTCTAGTGTAACAGGTGTCTTAGTCTGATTATAGTGTGGGGAAGAACTCTTTTGATAAGCATCTTATTTTATTATTGCATTAAATCTTGAAATGTATGAGCAGAATAAGGAATGAGACACTCAATTAAAATCAAAGATCAGAAGTATCGTAATACTCTTTTGTTGTAGCAATTCAATGATCAAATGGAATGATTTGATTTAATTAAATTATCACTTAAAAGTTTAAAAGATTATCTTTAACAAAAGTTTACTTGCCTTTGATATAAATGATATTGTTCAGTAATTTCCACATACTGTCGGGTCACTTTTTTTTGGAAACAGACACAAATAAGGAAATCTTCTAGTTGGTTGGCCACATAGACATCTGTGGTAGTTAGAGGAAATATTTTTTGGTTAAAATTTTAAATGATATTATTAGCATAAATTCATAAATCAGGCAACTCAAGAGCACAGTCACATTAAGAAGAGTTGTACAATCATCACCACAACTTATTTTAGACTTTTGTACTCATTGTTATTTGCTCTGCAGTTACCTATCTTGGATTTCATATACAGAAAAACATTAAAAAGCAGCAACACAAGAGAACTAACAACAATAACAGGAAACAGAGAAAAGCCTTAATCGAAAAGAAATCCGAAAACAGTAAAAATTATAACCTAACCGCATCTGCAGCAATCCACTTTCCAATGGACTCTGCCTGACAGCAAGGATATCCACATTCCAAGTCTATGGTCAAGGGCGTTTACCAGAGGCTTAATCCATGTGTATTAACCCTGCACCCTTTTTCCTTTTTCAAATGGAAATAACTTTAGAATGAATCAAAGGGGAGATCAAATGGTAGGATATTGCATTTTAACCTAGCCCCATCTTCCATAATCGACTCTGCAATGCTCTCTGTCTGATAATAGAGTGATTCACATCCCTCAACTGCAATCAGAGGAGATCCATCAGAGGCTGAATACATGCTGGGCCCTGTATTTTTGACTTCCATTGTCAACTATAGTCTTCTGCAAACCAGGCATTCACAATTTATGATCTGCTACCATCCCCTCCTTTGATTTGGAACACTTCCATTGGTAGTCTGTCAATTCCTGGGATCTTATTTTTTACATACCTTCATTGCAGTTTTTTTTTCAATATCATTGATTCTCAGTCATATTGTCTCTTGAGATTATTAAATGTTGACCAGCATTTTTTGATATGGTAATCAATTATTCTTTTAATCTTTTTCTGGACATTCTCTGCATTGTTCA
Organism: Nesogale talazaci; assembly: GCA_004026705.1. Classification (NCBI taxonomy): domain Eukaryota; kingdom Metazoa; phylum Chordata; class Mammalia; order Afrosoricida; family Tenrecidae; genus Nesogale; species Nesogale talazaci. The sequence continues at coordinate 12,051 of PVJH01032009.1, forward strand.
AAAATTTGCTATGAAATTTAATTCACTGCCATTGAGTTGACCCCAATACATAGTGAGCCTATAGTACAGATTAGAATTGACCCTGTGGTTTCTGCCCATAGAATTCTTCAATAAAACAAGTAGGAATTTGAATTTTTCCTTCAGTTCTTTCAGTTTGAGATATTTTAGGTGTGCTCTTGTATTTTGATTTTCTAATTTGCACATTTCATCATAATGCTCATCCTCTCAAGATACTTCTTGAAAATTTCTTTTCCCTTCTTTTGTTTCTTCATTTCCTCCATTCCTTTTAGCTCTTCTAGGTTCAAGAATAAGTTTCAGAGCTTTTGATTTTTTTTTTCACCCCTGATACTTATTTTGATCTTTTCTTTCCTGTCTTTTGAATTACCCTTTGCTTTCTTCATGCATGATGCTCTTGATTTCATCCCATAATTCATCTGGTCTGTCATTAGTGTTTGAGATGCTTAAGGTTTATTATGTCAACATGGCCAATAAGCACCCTTGGGATTGATTGAGGGCAGAGAGAGAAATGGCTCGGTAAGCCTCAACTTTCTAGTTCTCAGGTCTCTTGCTCTCTAATGGTTGAACCAGCATGTGGCTGCCTTAGCCAGTTCCCTGCTTCAGCTGACAAGGATCACTTCCTATGAGACATCCTTGAAGAAAAGCCACGTGGACCTAACCTGATGCAGCCCTGGTTGTTGGAGCATCTCCATGGAGACCCCTGCCGGCGCTGAGATGCTTGGACACTCACTAATTCAACTTTCCTCCTGCAATCAGTGTCATTCCATGTGTTTTATGAGATTGAGGAGCACTTTGTAGATCAATGTCAGACATATGGGCTAAATGTTGGGTTTATGGACTTAGACAGACTGAATTGAGATGATTTCTTAATGTACACTTACCCTTTGTCTAAAACTCTCTCTTCTACATATATGAGTTTCTGTGAATTTGTTTCCCTAGTTTACCCAGACTAACACAGTGTTCAATGTGTCACGTCTGTTCCTAAGTTTGTCTATGAATTTTGGTCCTATTTTGCCTCTCTGGATTTGCTTTTACCTTCTTCAGCTCAGCCTGAACTTGTAAATGTGTAGTTTGAACAGATCACCAATTGGCTGATGATCTCAACATTCTCTGGCATCTCTTCCCATAAGTGTGGTCCATTTGATTTATGTGTATTCCATCTGATGAGGCCCACATGTACAGTTCCATTTTTTGTTGTTTACAACAGGTATTTGCAGTGAGAAGTTGCTGGTCTTGCAGAATGGTATTATGTGAGTACCCGTTTCATGTCTATCACTGAAGCAATATTTTCAACTATAGGTCCTTTTTTGTTTCCTGCTTTCCCATCTCAATCACCAATAACTATTAATGCATCTTAATCCATGCTTGCTCAATTTCAGACTGAAAAAGTTGGTAAAATTCAATTCCTATATCACTGGTTTTAGTGGTTAGTGCATGAATGTGAACTGCAATTGTAATAACTGATGATCCTTATCCTCCCAGGATAAGGCATATCAATATTATCCTGCCAGACAGAGCATTGTAGCTCAAGATAGATCCAGAAATTTTCTATTTGGTGATGAATGCAGCATCATTTCTATTGAATTTGTCATTCTGAGTGTGTTAAGCTGGATTGACTAGAGAAACAAATTCATTGACATTCATGTGTGAGAAAAAGCTTTATATCAAGGACTAATTGGATATCAAGAAAACATCTAAGCCCAGTCTGGATCAAGTCCATAAGTACAATTCTAGTCCATGAATGCCTTTTCATATTAATGAAGTCACCTGCAATGATGCAGAAAGATAACACGCTGGTGGGTGCAAACTCCCATGGATCCAAAGGCAGTGGTCTCAGTGTGGCTTGCTGGCATGAAGGTGAAGGCAGAGGGAGAGAGAAAGCAGTTACCAGGATCCTCCTTATGAGAGTACCAAGAGGTACTCTCAGACTGTGACCTGATTGACAGACTACATTCCACCAATATCTTAAAAAAATCATTTTATTGGGGTTCTTATATCTCTCATCACATCCATCCATCCATCCATCCATCCATTGTGTTGAGCATATTTGTACATATGGTGCCATCAATCATCATTTTCAAAACATATTCTTTCTACTTGAGCCCTTGATTTCAGCTTCTCATTTCCCCCTCCCTCATGAACCCAACCCTGAAAAATTTATAAATTTTTGTTCTCATGTCTTACACTGACCACTGTCTCCCTTTACCCACATTTTTGTTGTCCATTCCCCAGGAAGGGACTACATATAGATTGTTGTGATCAGTTCCTCCTTTCTCTCCCTCCTCCCCATTTTCCCCTTCCCCTTCTGTTCTTGCTATTTTCATTATTGGTTCTGAGTGGTTTATCTGTTCCGAATTCCTTATGTTTCTAGTGCTTATCTGTAACAGTGTAAATGCTCTGGTCTAGCTTGATTTGTAAGGTAGAATTGGGGTCATGATGGGGTTGAGGGAAGGAAGCATTAAAGAACTAGAAGAAAGTTGTATGTATCATTGGTATTATCCTGCATGCACCCTGACTGACTCATCTCTTCCTTGTGATCCTTCTGTAAGGGGATGTTCAATTGTCTACAGATGGGTTTTGGGTCTCCCCTCTTCCCTCCCCTCATTCACATTGATAAGGTTTTATGTCCTGGGTTTTTGATGTCTGATACCTGTTCCCACTGATACCTCATGATCACACAGGCTGTTGTGCTTCTTCTACGTGAGCTTTGTTGCTTCTCAGCTAGGTGGCCACTTATTTATCTTCAAGTCTTTAAGGTCCCAGACATTATTTCTTTTGTTAGCTGGGTACCATCAGCTTTCTTCACCACATTTGCGCATGCTATGTCTTCAGTGATCCTGTCAGGAAGTTGAGCATCTCAGAGTGTCAGGTTATTAGAACAGAGTATTCTTAAGTAGAGGTCCAATTTCCATCTGCTACCTTAATACTTAGGATATAAATATGTTCCCTATCATTATATATAAATATATTTGTGCTAACTTTGGCAGCACATATACTAAAATTGGAACAATCTAGAGAAGATTAGCATGGCCCCTCTGCAAGGATGACATCCAAGTTCATGAAGCATTTCATATTTTTGGACATTGTTTTTTTGTTGTCTTAATTTTGTTTTCTTTTGTTGCTTCATCTTGCTATGTCTTGTGGTTTTTTTTGGTGCATATTATTATCTTTGCAGATCTGTATAGCGAAGATAGGCTAAATGAACAGTCTAGAGGAGAAAACAATGGAACCGAGAGTTCCAGGGGGACATGGGAGAGGGAAAGGAGCTGGTGTTGACCAACCTAGGGACAAGGGAACAATAAGTGATCCAAAATCGGAGACAAGGAGAGTGTGAGAGACCTGGTGGGGCTTGATCAAGGGTAATATAACTGAGAAAAATTACTGAAATCCAAATAAAAGCTGAGCATGATATTGGGGCAAGAGGAAAATAACAGGAAATAGAGGAAAGAAATTGAAGGCAAAGGGCATTTATTGAGGTCTAAATACAGGCGTATACATAGGCAAATATTTTTATATGATAGTGGGAAAATAGAGCTATGTGTATATGCTTATAAGGTTAGTATTAAGGCAGCAGATGGACATTGGGCCTCCACTCAAGTACATTTTGTTCTATTAACTGGCATTCCATGATGCTCACCTTCCCGCGTGATAACTGAAGACAAATGTGTGCACAAAGAAATGTGGTGAATAAAACTGATAGTGCCTGGCTATCAAAAGATATAGCACCTGAATCTTAAAGGCTGAAAGGTAAATAAGTGGCCATGTAGCTGAGAAGCAACAAAGCCCACTTGGAAGAAGCACACCAGCTTATGTGATCAGGAAGTGTCGAATGGATCAGGTATCAGGCATTAAAGTACCAAAAATTGTATCATTGTAAATGAAGGGGAGTACAGATTAAGACCCAAAGCCCATCTGTAGGTAACAGGACATCCCTTTATAAACTAGTCTTGGGCAGGAGACAAGCCAGTCAGGGTGCAGTGTAGCAATGATGAAACTTTCCTCTTGATTGTCGGTGCTTCCTCTCCATCTTCCCCCACTATCATGATCCCAACTTTACCTTGCAAACCTAGCTAGACCAAAGGAGATACACTGGTTCAGATAAAAACTGGAAACATAGGGAATGCAGAACAGATGATTCCTTGAAGATCAGCAGTGAGAGTGGCTATACCAGGGTGGGGGTGGGGGGTGGAGGGAAGGTGGGGTAGAAAGGAGGAACCCATTACAAGGATCCACATATAACCTCCTCCCTGGGGGACAGACAACAGGATAGTAGGCCAAGAGAGACATCACACAGTGTACGATATGAAAAAATAATAATTTATAAATTATCAAGGGTTCATGAGGGAGGGGGAGCAGGGAGGGAGGGGAAAAATGAGGAGCCTGTACCAAAGATTTAAGTAGAATGCAAATGTTTTGAGCATGATGAGGGCAACAAATCTACAAATGTGCTTGACATACAATGGATGTATGTATAGATTATAAGAGTTGTATGAGCCCTGAATAAAATGAGTACTATATGTATTTACTTATGTACATGCCTTTATTTAGATCTCTATAAATGTCCTTCGCTTCCTAGTTCTTCCCTCTACTTCATTTTATTTTCTTTTTGTCCCACTCTCATGTTCTGGCTTCATTTGGGTTTCAGCAATTTCTCTAGGCTACATTGCCCTTAATTAAGCCCTACCAGGCATTCCAAGTCCTCCTTGCCATTGATTTTAGATCAGTTGGGGTCCCTTGTCTCTGGGTTTGTTAATATCCTCTTTCTTTTCCCTGGCTCCCCGAGCACCTCCGTATCCCCATAGGAACCATTGATCTCTTTGTTTTCTCCCTCAGCTTGTTCCTCCCATCTATCTTATCTAACTGGACATGCAGAAATAATAATGAGCACAAAAAAAAAGATAAAGCAAAACAAAACAATGACAACAACAACAACAAAAACCCTGAAAACAAAACAAAATGAAACAGAAAACCAACAAAAACCAATGAGAAAAAAGAAAAAGCCCATCTGTTGACCTTTAGCAATGTTTTCCAGTTGAGTCTGGCCCCAAAGTCTATTTTTGGTATTCCCAGGGGACTTCATTGCTTTGCTTTCCTGGCCACTCTGATCACACCCATAGTGTTTTACTCCCACCCATTTCTTCTTAAGGGTTCCACGGTAGCACAAAAACTCTACCACACTTGGTTTAGCAAACCAAATGATGGCCTTATTTAAAATGTTCAATACCAGTCCATTTCAGTTCACTCTTCATTAGCATGTCAAAGTTTATGTCTTCATTTCACTTGATGATATCCAATTTTTTTATATCCATATTTTGTACATTCCATGTTTTGGTTATTAATGGTTGTCTCTTCTTATTTTGAGTCATACTCTGTCAGTAGATGAAGATCCTGAAAGCTTGCTCTACCTATGTCATTAAGACCAACTTTCCTTTGAAAAGACATTTCTTGCCTCGTTGCATTTTGAATGCATCCCAACCTGAGTGGATCATGTTCTGGCTATATCAGGGAACACTCGCTGCTACTCATAATATTTTTAGTGGATAATCCTTCAGAAGTAGACTGCCTATTTTGTCTTTCTAGTCGTTTAGCCTGGACGTTCTGCTGACACCTGTCTACTATAGGATAGTCTGAAGAAAGGGACAATACAGCTGGCGTGACTTCAGTGTCACAGCAACACATCATCCACCAGCACAGCCCAACACACTGCCAGACAAGTGGTGGTAATTGCACGTGGATATTGTTAAAAGTTGTAAATTATTTATTTGTCTTTTTCCTATTCATAATCCTAGTTTAATGTTATTAAACTATATATTTTTCAAGGTCAAAATCAATTTTTTGAAATATTATTTGAAATCATATTGTTTATTTGAAATCTTACCCTATTAAAATCAAACCAACATTGCCATCTTTTGTTTTCTAAACTCATACATCTGTAGTCTCTGATAACTGCTAATTGGTTTTCACTGATAACTGATCCATCATAAGTCAGTTCTGATGTAAGTTAAATATTAAATTGTTTTAAAATATCATGATTAATTTAAAAAACATAATTATTATTTTCATAAATCTAATCTTTGTTCCCTCTTTAGAGGTTGGAAGACATTACATCTGAGAATGAGAGGAAAAGCAAATTAGTCAATGGTACATCATATTAAATGTATATTACTAAGGATAAAAGAAGAAAATAGATTGTTCTAAGTAAAATAGATGGTAATTCTAATGTATTTGAATCAGCATGTCGAAATTGAATACTTAATTTCTTATCCTTTTATATTGTATTCTGCCTATTCCCTGTGGTGAATCTGTCTTGTTTTCACAATCAGATCTTAAACTTAGCACATGTGTATTTTCTGACATAGGGACTATTAGTTTTGAATTTTTTAAAAAATAGGAACTATCTGTTTTATATTCCCCTCTTAAGCACCTTGAGTAAAACCAAACAGAAGCCTGGTTACACAGCAGTTATTTAAAATTAGCTGACAGTTTTTTTAGGACACTAAATATTTTGGGGAATTTTGCTGCAAAGTGGATCTCTTGCTCAGAAAACTTTCAGCGGAAGAAGGGGCAAAGCAGGTAAGTACAGATAATGTTATGATTCTGTACCTAAAGTATGCTACTTCACGGATCATGACTTTGCTGGGTTTACAGATCAACCACCTTAGAGCAACTTGAAAACAGAGGGAAATTATGAGACAGATTAGATTTATTTCTTTACAACTGAGAATTAATCTTATTTCTGTAGAGGAAGCTAGGCTCCCTCCCTCTTACATTCAGACTAAAATGTACACTTACTAATGTTAATCTGAAAAAAGAAAGTAATCTGAAAAAAATAGCAGTGCCCCTATTTAAGAAACAAACCAATAAACCACAACCCCCTAGCCAATGTTTCTTTGCTACATTTTATTAAGATGGAGACTGTTGCAATAAGAGAAGATGGGTTCCATTAAGGCATCAGCTTCATGGAATCTAGTGGCTGGCTGCAAGTGCTATTTTAGGATCTTTATGACATGTATAAACATCTGTGTTGACAGCTCTAGCAGTCCGTGACCAAATGTGAATAAAAGTACACCTCAAAGAAAAATGAACTTATTATAGAGAAAGTTGAAAGTCAAGGACAGTTTTTCAGTGTCCCGTTCCTTTTTATAGAACTCGATGGTGCAAATTGGAATGGTTTTCGTTGTATACTGTTGGAAGTTTCTGCAGAAGAATAGCATTACAACACTGCTCCTGGTCATTACCCAAGTGGTAGATTTGTAGCCTTCTGTGTATAGCTGATGAAGCCAAGGGACTGTCCCCAGGATACTGACAATCATAAATAAAAACACAGAAGGGTTCCATGAATAACTGCCTCCAGGAGTTCTATTAAATCCTACCCCCATCTAGTCATTTTGGACTCAGCGACCCTGTACATAGCAACTGTAAATTTTTTACTATAACAGCCTAATGTCCTCACTCAGACTGGCTAGTGGGCTTGAACAACACAACTTGCAGTTAGAAGTCACTATCTAATCCACAGTGTCACCAAGCCTACTTGACACTTTAATTGAGAATCACATTGGTCGGGGCTTTGGGGGTTTTAGATAGAGGGTAGGGCTGGCCATTTGCTAGCTGGTAAGTCAACAGTGTCTTGGCTAGAATGTTCCATGTTGACTAGTTTTGTGGCAACCAGCATGCAGGTGATGCTCAGAGAATGTGGGTGAATGAATGACTATAACCATGGTTATATAGCTATTATAAAATTATAAAGATGTTTGTAAAATTAATCAGAGACATAGAAATCATAGGTGCATGAATGGATTGTGGCCTCACACATAATTCTAAGGCAGGGATAGAGTCAGGTCAGCAACTTTAGGGAGGAATATCATTGTAAGTGATTAGCTCAATATTAATCTCTTTTGTGCTTACTTATCTTTGCTTTCCCGTTGAAGACAACTGATTTGAGAAATTCTAGACACACCCAGATGCCAAATGTACTGTAATTTTTCTGGTTTTGGTTCTCACGGACTCAGCAGAGGAGCTTGGGTAACATGATGATGAAGCACTCAACTGTTAACTGGTAGGTCAGTAGTTCTAACTCACTGGGCACTGCATCGAAGAAAGATGTGGCAATCTGCTTCCATAAATATTTACAGCTTAGAGACCCCATGCAAAGTTAACAACTCATGTATTCCAGTTGGAAAAGTTGGCCTATCCATGTGTAATTTTCTGTTCCCAATCATGTTTTAAACTCTAAACCCCAAGTCAAACTCACTGCCCTTGAGTCGACGCTGATTCATAACGAGTCCTAGTGGTTTCTATTACAGAAGACAATAACTGTTAGCAAGTAGAAAGCTCAGTCTTTCTCCCTTACAGCTGCTGGTAGTGGCTTCAAACTGCCGACAATTCAGATCACAGCCCACCATGTAACCACTGCACTACCAGGATTCCTACCTTAAATTCTCAACCATAGATAGTGTTGGATAAATTAGCATCATTATCAATGGAATCACCTTATGTCCCAGAGGGATGATGGATAATGTCCTCTTTTATAAAGTGATAAAGATGTTCCTAAAGTTAATCAGAGACATAGAAATCATAGATACATGAATGGATTATGGACTCACCCACAGTTCTAACACTACTCTAAGAACAAATATATCTTATAACATGTCCCTACTTGATCTTTGCCCTCAGGAAAAGACCACTGAGGTTACGAGTGCTATAGAAAGGTGTGGTGAAGAAATCAGATGTGGCCAGCTTTCAGAAAGAAGAGCAGCTGGGGTCTTAAAGCCCTGTCTCAAAACAAGGAGCCATGTAAGGTGAGGCTCCAACTAAGCCAAGATGGAAAAATCATACCAGCCTGTGTGATGCAAGGATTGAAATTTAAAAAATCCTAAGCTGAAGGAGGGAATGATATCAGTGCTTAAATTGTGAGTGCCTGGTTTGCAGAAGGCTATGAAAGCTACATGCAGAGTCCCAGCATGAATTAAGGATCCAGCGAAACCCCTCTGACCATAGTCCAGGGATGTGAATAGCTTTGTCATCAGACAGAAAGCTTTGTGAAGTTAATTATGGAAGAGGTAAGACCTATCTTTTGACTCATTTTAAAATTGCCTCCATTTTCAATATTGTCTGCTTTCTTTTCAATTGAGGTTTTCCTTTGTTATATTTTGTGATTGTTGTTGATTTTTGTTTGATCCTTGTTTTTGTTTTGTGTGATTTTCTGTATATGAAATTCAGGACAGGTAAATCTACAGAGACGGTAATATTTAAATTAATATTTACCTAGGGAAATGGCAGGGGAGGTTGCTATTAAATTATATAATATGTGACTTATTTCCCAATAAATAGTTGGCTAATTATTTACCCATTTAATAATACTAAAAGAGAAACCCAAAGGAGCACTCTAGTCTGTAGTGTCAATGTGAGTTGAAATCCACTCAATGGCAATGGGTGTAGTGACTCATTTCTCCACTGGGCTGTCCTTGTAAGTCTCCCCTTTCCATAGGAGAATCCCTGGTAGTGTGGTAACTATAAGTTGGGCGACTACCCACAACACCAGCAGTTTGAAACTAACAGCTGCCCCTCAGGTGAAAGACAAGGCTTTATACTCCAATAAAGAGTCTATGAAAATCCACCCACAGACCATAAGGTCACTCTCAGTCAGAGTCGACTTAAAGGCAGGGAGTTTGGTTTGGGGGCGATTTCCATACAGAACTTGACAACCTGTACCTTCCTTTTCTTTTCAGAAAGCTGTTGTGATCTCAGGAGGCGATCTGCTCACTGAATTCAGACCAGACAGTGTTTAACAACTCAGCTCTGTTACTCAGGGGAATGACTCTCCAGGAACTGAATGACACTTACCCATGGGACAAGTGTTTGTGATCAGAGCAGTCCTGCCCAGAGTGGGGGTGGGGGTAAGGTGGTGTCTTTCATGTCTTCTTGCCAGTGGACATTGGGAAACCTAGATCTAGGTTCCGATTTTGGCTTCCTCACTCGCCAGTGGTGATACTTTTATCACATTTTTTATCACATTTTTTATCACATACTTTTGTCACATTTAATTCTTTGAGCTTAATTTTTTTCTTTTCTAAAACAGAGATTCAGCCCCAATAGATTGCCTGAATGAAGAGTTTAGAATAAAGTGACCAGGCGTCCCTCTTTTTAACAATTTAACAATGTCCTGCTGCATTTTAAAATTAAAAAAATATATATTGCAATACTATTTTTGCATTCTATGAAAATTTTTGTTGCTCCATATAGACCAAATTTTTAATCAAGAACCCCACCCCCACTCCCCGGTCAATGGTGTCCTGCTTAAAATCTGGTCACTTTAATGTAGAGATGTAGCAGAAAGAGCAGAAAAAATATTTTCATTATTGTTGTACGCATCCCTTGTCAGGGGTGGAGTCATGGTGTGGAAATGGATTCCATTAAATCTACTGAAATGCCAAACCTGATCCCTAGACATTAGAGATAAATTTCATAAATGTTTGAACCCTTTGGTCTTCCCCCACACCCAATACTTGCTTTTTCTGCCCTAAGTGAGCCTTGGGGCCTGCCAACTGCCCATGAAAAAGCCACTGAGAGACCCTTTACACGCTTCCCTCCCATCCCCAGGAAAGCAGAGGTTCTGGTGGAGACAAAGATCTGAAAAGGGAACAAGGTGATATTTTGGCTTGGTTCCCTTTCTTGTCAGAGAAATAGCTTGTGAAAGCTTAAGTTCTTCTGTGTCTTTGACTCTTGTGAAGAAATGACTTGCTAGGTCCTATTTGGTTCGCCCCATACAATTTCCAGCACAGGCCTCAAGAAGGGGCAGTTTGAGGGAAGTCCCTGCTAACTTGCTTAAAGAATTGGAATGTATCTCAGGGACTTCTAGTGGCTCCCTTACAAGAGTGGAATAGATCTTCCGAGACCAGAATCATAATGGAAGAGACAGATAGGGTCAGATAGGGTGGGTGTTTAAAGTGGAATATCTTGTAGGTGACTAGATGACGAGGCCAGGAACAAAACCTCAGAAACTACTAGCCAGGTGACGGATGTGAAGCCATATAATATGCCAAGCCCTTCCAGGAAGCACGTCAAGTGAGAAGGGGTGGCTCCTACATCTGG
>PVJH01032010.1:0-23142 GCA_004026705.1 Nesogale talazaci
ATCCAAGGAGACCCAGGCCTGAGAATATCAAGAGCAGGCCCCAAGACGCTCTGGGCAGAAAGTGCAGCCAAAGCAACCCCCGACCCACTCCCCAAAGCAGGACCTGGCTGGGGGAGTTGGTCCCAGGGTGGGCCCTGACTCAGAGGCCATAGGGGAGGTGGACAGAGCAGGCCCCACTGCCCGGGCAAAGTGTATGACCAGATGTGACACCCTTCCCAGAATGGTAGGTGACGACCCCCCGGATTGTCTGAAGCCATGTGGGGCCGCCATGGGGAGACGGAGGGCCTGGGAGACACGGGGCTGGGCTGGCTACAGGTGGTCAGGGCCAAGTCAGCCCAAGGCAAGGCCCGGTAGGTGAAGCCACAAGCAAGCATGGAAAAATCGGCCGCAGACCGGAGTCTCTTCTGAGGCCCGCCAGGGAGGGAGTGAAAGCACAGAAGTGTTGAGAGGGGCCGGGGGCGGCCAGGCCTGCTCACCTGGTCGCAGCCCAGTGTGCTCTTCAGCAGCCGGCGCCTGGTCGCGGGGGGCACAGAAGGTCAGGTGTGGGCGCCTGCTCAGGGAAACCCTCCTCTCTCATCTCATAGCCACCATCACCGCCCCGTCGGTCTACCCTCTGGCTCCCCAAGGCACCAGCACGTCGGACTCCACGGTGACCCTGGGCTGCCTGGTGAGCAGCTTCTTCCCACAACAGCTGACCGTGACCTGGAGCCCGGAGTCCCACTCTGGCGTGCACACCTTCCAGCCCTTCCTGGGCTCGTCGGGCCTCTACTCCGTCAGCAGCATGGTGTCCGTGCCCTCCAGCAGCTGGCCCAGCCAGGAATACACCTGCAAAGTCACTCACACACCGAGCAAGACCACGGTGTCGAAGAAAATTGGTGAGACAGGGGCGGGCTTGCGAGTGAGCGCCTCCCCACCCCAGTCCGCATCACAAGTCCATAGCAGACAGGTTCAGCATCACCATGAGGACCCTGGTGCAGGGCCAGGGGTGACCTCTACCTATCCCAGCCTCCTACAGCACCATGACTGGGCCTTCCTGGTGTCCCACTCCCAGATATTAGGATGGGCCCAGGCCCGACCCTAGAACCCTCCTTCTAAACCAAGTGCCAGGGGAACCTTAGAGCTACTTACAGCAAAAGGAAAGAGGCCGCCTTTGCCGGTCAGGGCACCCGTCTCCATTCCACCAAGCGAACCTCACTCCTGTCTGTCTGCTCTCTGTCCAGAGTCCAGCTGCACAGATGTAACCCCATGCAGATGCGAGTGCCCAGGTAAAATGAGCCGCAGCCTGGCGGCGAAGAGCCAGCCCCAGTGGACAAGCCCAGTCCACCCCTCCAGCCCTCGCACCCTGTCACTCACCTTGATTTTCCCCCCTCCCTCGCCCCCCAAGTTGATGTCTCTGGAGGACCCTCCGTCTACATCTTCCCACCCAAGCCCAAGGACACCCTCATGATCTCCCGAAACCCGGAGGTGTCATGTCTGGTGGTGGACGTGGACCAGGACGACCCCAATGTCCAGTTCAGCTGGTTCGTGGACAACAAGGAGGTGCACACGGCCAAGAACGGGCCGCAGCAGACGCAGCACAACAGCACCATCCGGATGGTCAGCGTGCTCCCCATCCTGCACCAGGACTGGCTCAAAGGCAAGGAGTTCAAGTGCAAGGTCAACAACGGGGCCCTGCCGGCACCCATTGTCAAGACCGTCTCCAAGGCCAAAGGTGAGCTCTCACGAGAATCGAGAGGATGGGCAGCGATTCCCTCCTCGCAATGACATCCCAGTGATATCTTGCTACTCCGTCCCCACAGGGCAGCCCCAAGAGCCCCAAGTGTATGTCTTGCCCCCGCACCGAGATGAGCTGAGCAAGAACACGCTCAGCCTCACCTGCCTGGTGAAGGGATTCTTCCCCTCCGACATCGACGTGGAGTGGAAGAGCAATGAGCAGCCCGAGCCTGAGGCCAACTACGTGAATACGCCTCCCCTGAAGGAGGCCGACGGGACCTACTTCATGTACAGTAAGCTGACGGTGCCCAAGAACAACTGGGAGCAAGGAGCAACTTACCAGTGCGTGGTGATGCACGAGGCCCTGCACAACCACTACACCCAGAAGGCGGTCTCTCGCTCCCCGGGTAAATGAGTGTGGGAGCGCTGTCCCCTCCGCTTCCTGGGCCCCGAGCACACACGGAACCTCCCTGTAAATGCCTACTTCCCCCCAGCAGATTCACCCCGAAAATAAAGCACCCAGCTCAGCGCTGGGGTCCCGTGAGACTGGCATGGTTCTTTCTGAGGCCCAGGGCAGCCGGGTTCTCCCAGGCTGAGGGGCACGTGGGCGGGAGACAGCTGAGGGAGGGGAGGGTGGGCAGCGCGGGGGCAGCTCCTGCACCAGAAAGGCCCTCTCTGCAACCCACCTCTAGCCAGCAGCTCCTCTGACCTGGAACAAGACGAGGGCCAGGGGATGCCCCTGTCCACAGAGCCCTGCAAGAGCTCCCCTTGGGGGCTTTGCGTCCACACGGAAGCCCCTGCAGGTCAAGACAGATCCTTCATTTCCATTGAGCTCCCATGAGCAGATCTCCTCACACCGCCCCTCAGCAGCCATGCCTTGACCAGACATTCACTTGGACCCCGAGTTCAGACCCATTGAACACAAGCCCGTCCTGCTGGACGTCCACCTGCCATCCACACTCACCATGCTCCGTGCGACACACGCCTGCACAGCGCTGATATCACCACAATGCCCGCGCCCACACAGACACAGGCAAATGCACAGGGGTACATGTGCCCACGCAGACATAGGCACATGCACCGGGACACATGTGCCCGCGCCCACACAGACACGGGCAAATCCACAGATACATATGCACGCTATGATGAAAGGCCATCCACATGTCAGCTCTCATGGACCCGTTCACATTCATGCGCACAAAATCCCACACACAGGCACACCATGTACACACAAACGTACCTCTCTACCCAGGCACACATTTTCAAAGAGATACACACAAGGGCACCCATGCACTCACCCACATTCAAGGCCACACATGGAATGTGCAGGAGCACATGCACACAGGCACACACATACTGCACTGCAGATCCTCATGTCAGTTCTGAACTGTCAGATACATACATATGTAGATGTATGTACAGATGCACACAGATGCACAGACGTACTTGCACTCTGACATTCAAGCACACATACATGCATGTATGTAGGCACACATACACACAATTATAGCCACCCACACATGAAACGACATGTACTCATTGAAGAACCCAAAGACAGACATATGCACACCAGTGCCCTCGCGAAAGCCTGGGCACATACGAACTCAGACACACACACGCTCACACAGATATACACACAAACAAACACGTGTGTATGCACAGACACAAGAAACACACGTGTCCTCAAAAGAACTCGAGTTCACGTGCAGGCACACCCAGGGGCACAAGCTCACACCTACAGGCCTCACACATGACCAATGACATAACGTCTGCCCTGCATCCTGGGGCACACGGTGCCGCAGTCCAGAAACCAGCACACCAGCCTCAGCCCACCACCTCCCATGCTGCCCGGCCCTTTGGAGCCTGCCCACCCGCAGAGCTAGCAAGCAGCCCTCGGGGCCTTCTCAAGTGGGCAGCTCAGCTGGGCTCCCCAGAGCGCCCCGCACTTTCTGCCCTGATGGCCACAGTCACGGCCATCTGCCTGCACACTCCCACAGCCAGAATCACACATCCTTCCCCAGCCCTGACACAGAGCTCCCGACTTGGCACTAGGCTTCCTAAGGAGGGATGTCTTTCCAGCCCTCGTGCCCCCTGGGCCTTCTCTTAATGGGGGGGGATGGGGGGAACAGGGGGCAGAGGCTAGGTAGAGGAGGTGACTTCAGTATGCAGGGGGGCTTCAAAGGACCCTGTCGACAGATGGGCCCTTGGCAGCCCTGACAGCCCAGCACCCACAGCAGCTGAGGGAAAGGGGCTGCTAGGCTGGGCTGAATGCAGCTATGGTTCTGAGGGGGGCGGAGAGCCAAACTATAGGCGAGGAACTGTACGCCGTACAGAAGTCCAGTCGGAGGAGAGATCAGGGCCCTTTCCAGAGAGGTCCAAGAGCACCAAAATTGGCACGTGGGAATGAAAGGACCACCCTCTTATCTACGGGCCCTATCCCTCAGTCCACCCTGGTACGGCGCTAGCCCCCATCTTCAGGGGCACCTCTATTGACCACTCTTCCCCTGCCCAGAGCTGCATCCAGATGAGAGCTGCGCAGAGGCCCAGGACGGGGAGCTGGACGGGCTGTGGACCACCATCTCCATCTTCATCACCCTCTTCCTGCTCAGCGTGTGCTACAGCGCCGCCATCACGCTCTTCAAGGTGGGCATCCCACCACCCTGCCCCGCGCCAGCCCCCACCCTCCACCCCTGCATCAGGGCTCTTCTACCCGCCTACAGAGGCCCGAGCAAGCAGACTGCCCAACCTGAGAGCTCTGGGCAGAGGGCGAGCAGGCTGGCGATGCCCTGCTCATGACCACCCCCGTGTCACCCACAGGTGAACTGGATCTTCTCCTCCGTGGCGGAACTGAAGCGCACCATCGTGCCCGACTACAGAAACATGATCGGCCAGGCAGCCTAGGGGCCGCCCCGAGAGGAACACACGGTAGCCCCCCACCCCGGCCCCCCGGCCCCCAGCAGCTATGCCTCCATCCAAGCCTTGTGCTGACCTCTGAACCCGCCGCCCTGACCGCTCATTGCCCTTGGCCCCGCTGCCTCACCTGATTCCCATCAACTACCGGAGGACTAGAGCTCTAGACGGCCAGGCCCCATCCTTACTCGCTGGACCGCGAGCGCCGCATCAGCGAGAGTCGGGCCACAGCTTCTTGTGTCCACTTGGATCGTGTGAACGGGTTCAGGCCCAGGGCAGACACGCAGAGACCCTTGGCGGGGACTTCCTGGACCGGGGCCGTCCGGGGAACCAAGAGCATCGATCACAGCACGCCAGCCACCCTCCTCACGCCCTTCCTGCTGCCCAGACCCCCCTGGCGGGCCGCTGTGTGTCCCTTGCCATTGCGTCTGTGGGCCCCGCATGACGCCCTGGCTGATGCTCACGTGGGGCAGAGAGAATTGTCTCTGGCTTGGGGCAGGGCCTTCCCATCAGATCCCGGACTGCTGTGGGGCCCTTGCATGTGGGGCTCAGCCCCCTGGACAGGTGGCCTCGGCTCGGTTGCACAGGACAGCGGAGGGAGCAGCAGCATCCAGGCCACCTGCCATCCCATGGTTCGAGGGTCCTCCCTGGGGATGGCCTGGGGCAGTTGGAGGGCAGAGGGCTGTGGTGAAGGGGCACCCATACCAACCAGGAGGAACATCAGATTTGAGGGTCGAGTGGCCCAGCAGCCTCCTTTAGAGACACCTGGCGAGTCCTGGGAGGTGGCAGACTGGCTTTTGGAAAAGGTGGCCATGGACAATGAGCATGGACCTGGAATGTGAGGGGACTCCCAGGGCTGTCCTTTGGCCAGCAAGGCCTTGCTGGAGAACTGGGGCAGACTGTTCACGGGCACCACACATAGGTCCAGGGACCACGTTCTCTGAGCTACCTGTCTCCCATCTGGCCGTGGAGCAAATGCCCAGCTGAGTCTTGCTTTAGGCCACCCGAAGGGCCAGCCATGTCTTCCTGCTGGAAGAAAAGTGGCCCACCCGGAAGGAAGCCATGCAGGGTGAGGACAACTCCATCTCCTACATAGCTCTACATAATCCTGCTCCATTTTCCAAAGCCCCTTGTTTGTATTTCATGTAAATATATCATCTTTATGTTCAATTCCAATAAAATGGCTCTAACCAGTTGAGGATATCATGAGACAGTTTTTCTTTCTTTCTTTCTTTCTTTCTTTCTTTCTTTCTTTCTTTCTTTCTTTCTTTCTTTCTTTTTTTAGGCATCACTGCCCTGGTGGTGGGAGTAGGAGGCCCAGTCTTTGCTCCTGTGAGCGGGAATTGAACCTCCATCCCAGTGGGCCACAGTCCCGCACACAACCACTACGCCACCAGGGCTCAGCCCCGAGACAGTCTTTCTACAGTGACATCCATTGGGTCTTTTGAGGGCCGGTCCCTTCCATTGGACCAGCCTGGCCACAGGGCCCAGCGCATTCGCCCTCACTCACCCCTCTGCATGGCTTCAGGCCACCACGCCACCTCTGCCCTGGTGGACTTTCTTCTCCAGCTGATGAGTGACCAGTAGGCATGCTTTCCATGTGGTCCAGGGCAGGCCCCCAAATGACACTCTCCTCCTTGGTTAGAGGGACTTTGCTTTGCTCTTCCCAGTGCCTTGAGTGACCAGTTCCCCGTCCACTCCGACAGTACGAGCTGGTGGAGCACCGCAGGCCAGGAGCAGTGACCACAGTGTCTGAGATGGGTGGCGTGAGGAGGTGTGGGGAGTGAGCTGGTGCCTGGGGAACAGAGCCCTAGGAGCTGCGGGGGAGACTTGTCCCATGTGTCCCTGAGTGAAAAGTCATATGCAGTACTAGAAGTGGGGGGGAGGGAAGGGAAGAAATCAGAGGAATGACCAGCAAAGAGCCAGGAAGAAGTGGGGTCCAACGTTTCTTAGAGTCAGATCAGAAACCAATATCCCGGACTGAAAGTCAGGGCTGGGGGGTCAAATAATATCACAACCTGCTCTCTGCCTAAGGGCCATTTCAAGTATCTAAAAATTGACATCATGAAAGGCAGCTTATTATTCCAGAGTTGAGACTTCAATAAGCATAATACAAGAGGCAAACAAAACCAGACAGTGCTATAAGAAATGATTAAATTGTAGGTATGTGGATGAAGTGCCTTAAAACTGCTTTTAAAATCCACAAGATTGTGTTATAAGAAAGTTTTAAAATATTAATGAAAATTATTAAATAATACCTGACCTCCCAAAAAAGAATAAAATATTACTATAGGCATTTACATATTGATTTTGAATGACATCCTCACTTGGAATATTCTTCACCTTTATCTTACCATCCTTGGCTGCGTGACTTATCCTTAACCATCTTTTCATTTTATGGATAGGATCCCGCTCCTTTAAAAGTTGGCCTGCAGTGATCAGACGTCCCGTTTTTTAACGTCCCGTTTTTGTCCTACGTCCCATGGCATTTTAAAATTAAATAAATATATTACAGTATTATTTTTGCATTCTATGAACATTTTTGTTGCTCCATATAGACCAAGTTTTTCATCAAGAACTCCCCCCTCTCCCCCAGTCAATGGTGTCCCGCCTAAAATCTGGTCACTTTATCATAGACCATATAGTCACTGCATTTGATATATTAGAAATTGTTAGGCGACTTCCTTTCCCAGAGCATATTATGTTCAAACATGAAAAACCCCTTTCAGGTTCTGCTGAACTGACAGCGATGGTTCTGACAAGGCTTTTATTTAGCTCTTTGAGCATGTTCAGAGATTGCACAAGTCATTCATTAAGTCGCACGGGAGTTTAGGACATAGCACAAAGCTGAAACGCATGACCATCTATCACCCTCAAGTTGTTTGACTTCTTCTCTTTACGTTTTATCTTTGCTTCCTAAAGTAAGAAACACAAGTGGATAAAAATGTAGTCCTTCATGAAAAGTATAACCAGTTGAACAGAGAAATACGACTAGCATTATTCCAGCCAATGTTTTTGGACCAATGAGCATGATGAACATTGACTACGGGCCCTGAGAATGCAGCGTTGTGCAGACGGATATTAAAAGGGAGTGAGGAATGTAAATCTGTGATTTCCACATTGGTCAGCTGGGCAGAGAACCCTGATTATAAGTGCCATTGTAACAACTGGCTTAGCAGACTCAACTAAGAATTCAATATCTGTCTGCTGCACCGGGGAGAAGATGCTGAATCTCTCCATTGATCCTAGGGTCGTGCAGGCCAATGTACGGGGGAAGGGATGAGAGGCCCAGGGTGGGCAGGAAGCCTGTTTAGCAGAGGGTGGCCTGAAGTCCTGGATTCTCATCCTCTGTGGAGAGGTAGCAACTGGAAACTCACAAAGGCTGTCACTTTACTCCTCTGATGCTCTCATGAGAAACACCATAAGTGGGAGACTCAGGAACAAGGAGGCCTTGTCTCACAGTTGTTGAGGCTAAAAGTCCAAATCAGCCCTGAGTTCTAAAGTGGCCCCTGCTGGTTGGTAACCCATAGAGTTCCTGGGTGTCTGACTTCCCACAAGGAGTGTCTCTCTATTGATTTTTCTCATTTTATAAGACACCGGTCAACTACGACTAAGTTTTTATGATGTTGCTAATCAATCTTTTTTTTCTTCAAACTGCTGCAACCCTGGCTGTGTCCTATAGGGTACCTGGATTTTAGATTGCACCTTTCAAGTTGTGCAGCACTCTTCACAGATCACATCAGACTTATTGTAATGGAACACCAATGGAAAAATTGGACTTTAGGCACACCACTTGGAGATTAGGGGAACTGAAATACTCCGTTTAACTTAGAGGTCCAACACCAGAGAGTGAGAAGCAGGAGAGAGTTGCTCTCCAAGTTCACAGATCTGGTTGTCAGAATACTTTGGATATTGCTTCTTACTTTGGAGGTTGCCCAATATTCAGCAACATAAGACTACAGTGTACTTGCTATTTTTTTTTTTTTTGCCTTTTGTGACATTGTTACATTTGGGCCTTGTGTCTAATATCTTCGGTTGCATTGTCAAGAAACTTAACTAATGACATTTGTATGTGTTGCATATAGAAAGAGATTTATATCAGGAAATGATGTCTATAAAATGGATACATAAGCAAATGTGGTGAAGAAAGCTGATGGCAACCAGCTATCAAAAGATATACATCTGGGGTCTGAATGGCTTGAAGATAAACATGTGGTCAAGTAGCTGAGAAGCAACACAGTCCACATGGAAGAAGTACACCAGCCTGAATGATGACAAGGAGTCCATGGGACTAGTTATCAAGCATCTTAGACCCAGAACAAAATCATACCCAATCACATCCAACTGCGTGGATGTGGTGGTGGGGGGTGGGGGGGGGAGGCATGGAGTGGAGACCCAAACTGCAACTGTAGACAATTGGGCATCCCTCACAGAAGGGTCACAAGAAGAGATGATCCAGATAGGATGCAGTATAGACGCAAAGAAACATACAACTTTTCTCTAGCTCCTTAATGCTTCCTTCCCCCCACTATCATGACCTCAATTCTACTGTACAAATTGGATTGTACCAGAGCATGCACACACAAGAGCCTGCACACAAGAAATATGGGTCAGCAATGGCAGAAGAGATACCGGGAGAATGGGGGTGGGGGACAGTGAGGAGAGAAAGAGGGAATCGATTACAAGGATCAACAACATATAGACCCCTACTGGGGGGCCAAACAGCAGAAAAGTGGGTCAAGGGTGACAGAGGACAGTGTAAGATATGAAAATAATAATCTATAACTTTTTAAGGGTTCATGTGGGAGGGAGGGCATGGGACAGAAGGGGGAAAATAAGAAGTTGATATCAAGGGTCCATGTAGAGAAGATGCTTTGAAAATGATGCTGGAAGCATGTGTACACAGGTGTTTGACACAATGGATGATTGTGTGGATTGTGATAAGAGATATAGGAGGCTCCAATGAAAGGATTTAATTTTTTTTAAACTGCCCCAGCCTGCTGCTGGGGCTGGACCCTCCACAGGGGATCTGGGAAACCCTCATGAGAAGGATTTAATTTAAAGAAGAAGAAGAAGAAGAAGAAGAAGAAGAAGAAGAAGAAGAAGAAGAAGAAGAAGAAGAAGAATGGCTTCTAATGTTGCAGAAATAGGCAAATTCAATCTTATTCAACTCAGACTTCTCCTGACTGGTGGAAACCAGTGAACAGGAAACAGGATGAGGAAGCAGAGACAGCAGTGGGCACAGGCTGTGGTGGATACAGAGAAACAAAGTTGGATACATGAATCCACCATCCGAAGTCCAATGCAGACTCCTGGGATTGACAGGAGATTGACTAATCAGGTGCAAATTTCTCCCTGGCACAGAAGATGAAGACCCACAGAGAATAAGACTCTGGTTGATTGGCCTCTCTTTATACAAAAAGGCTGATGGTGCCAAGGGAGTGTGGAAGTCCAGTATGCAATTGAGAAGGTGAACATCCCCCACCTTACTCAGCAGTGTCCAGTTGACATAATCTCTAACCATCACAGACTTCCCCTTGTCAAACTGACACCTGTCTGTCACTCTTAAACCATATACAATCACCAAAGACAATAATAAAATACTTGCGTCTAGCATGATAAAGCTCACTTAGAAACAGACTAACCTCACTGGCAACTTATATTTTATAAATGAACAAAACACGGCTACTTGGTGCATAACTATGAAGACTAGTTGGATTTCCTCAAAGACAGATCTCATCCAAACACAGACAGCATTGTAATTCAAGGTAGGCCTTGAAATGTCCTTTTTTTGACAATTAATGGCACCCCATTCTTCTCGTTAGTCATTACTGGCAGAATAAGACATAGGATCTGCTGATTCAAAATGGCTAATACTAGTCCATTCCAGCTCTTGGATGCCTAAGATAGCTATTTTTATGTGTTCCATTTCATTTGTCACAACTTCCAATGTTTCTAGGTTCATACTTCGCACATTCCAAGTTCTTCTGGGAGTACATTTTTGCATCTCTTTCTTCTCATTTTGAGTTTTTGTCCCATCAGCAAATGAAGACCCCACAGGTCTGCCTCCGACAGGCTTTATTCCCTTCCCATCACCGTGGTCGCTATGAGCGAGCAGCTTCTCCTCAGCCACACTGTTCTCAGGCCTGCGAGGCCCGGCCTGCAGCTCCATCTCTGACGATGCTGTGCTTCCGTTCATTGGTGTCTGACAAGGTGTCTATGCAAGGTATAAAACATTTCAGTGACTGTGTACTCCAAAATGAGCAGCCAATTTCATCTTCTAGTCTGTTCTTAGTCCGGAAACTCTGCTGAAATGTGTTCAATTAGGGCACCCTGCTGCCATTTGAAATACCAGTGGCATAGCTTCCAACCTCACAGCCACTCGTGAGCCACTGCAGTATGACAAACTGACCAATGAGTCATGGACAGGCCACGTACGCAAATTCAATAGTGCTGTAATGGGAATCATCACCATTGCATCCTGCAAGTCCTTCATGGTGGCGGTAATCGCTGCATCTCTCCAGGTATGCTATATTGCTCGATGTTTCTCCACAAAAGGTGTTCTAATATCTTCCACTTGGCTTTTCCTACTATAATTGCCCCCATTCGCCCTTTCAGCACTCCATATGGGGTTTCTGCCTGTTGCTGAGTAGATCTCTCCCAATCATGCACTCTGGAACTGTGGAAAGTATTACAAGATGGATGCAGGGCGCTCACTGCCCCACTTTGAGAGAGACCTGAGTTGAGAGTCCATTAATTGCTTGACTGTGACAGGTGGGCTTTCAAAATGGTTTGGGTCTCCTGGGATCAGTGTCCAGTAATACCTCAAAACCCAGAGGCAGTCACTCATGAAAGGCTGTGGAACCCTGGCTGAAGACTAGGAGAAAGGTGTGAAGAATATCTTTGGAGGTGATATTGGGTCCTTCCTCAAAATGACCTGGTCTGCTTTTCACAAAAGGAGTCTCACATCCATAAACTGGCTCGTGTGGCACTTGAGAAGTATGGCAGTCTCTACACTGGAGATTTGAGCTAGCTTGCCATTCACCTGATGCAGAATTTTCTACTTCTGTAGGTCAAGTAAATATTTAGTTTAACCTTCCATCTTTTCCACTCCAGAGATACCTTGCTCAGTAGCCCAAACCATAGATTCATACACATTTGGCTATTCTGATTATGACTTGGATTCTACCCCCACCCACCTCTCCTGTCCATTAAGGAGACCATAACTACCTCGCAGGTGACAGTTCAGTGCTGCCATTTGGCTCTTACCTCCACAGAGTTCAATCAATCTCATTATAGCAAGTGTCTTAATTCATTTCAAGCAATCCCACTATCAGGCAGGCTGATTGTGTTAGTCTGGGTGGACTAGAGAAAGAAAATCATAGACACCATGATGGGTAGGTTTGTTATGCCAACATGGCCACAGAAGATTGGTGGGTCTGTGGTGACGGCACGGCCAATGAACACATGGGATGTATTGACGGGCTGAGATAGGAAGGGCTCAGTGAGTCCCACCCTCTCTCTTGCTTCTGGATCTTCAGAACAGAGAGCTGCCTTGTTCGTCCTGTGCCTCGACCTCCAAGCAACAGTACCCGTGGGACGCCTAATCGTGGACTGTGGAGCTGTGGGTTGAGGTTCCTTCAAGCCCTCTTCCGACGCTCCTGGGACATACATCTCTTGAGCTGGGGACTGTTGGACTCTGTCATCTGGCTGACTGTGGGTGAACTGCTCTGCTGTTTGCTGCCTGTGACCAGAGTCCTTACTCTACAGAGGACTTACTCAGCGGCCCTCAAGACTTGAAGGACTGCCAGTCTGCTAGCTGCCTCATGCAAGTGAACTGCACCGAGCAATCTGTACTCCTTTGTAGATAGTTAGCTGTTTCTTTCTTATCTTATGTACCTTTCTCTATATATAAATATATAAAAAGAATTATTAGTGTCCTGATTTTATTTCTCTAAGAGAACTCTGCCTGACACAGCCACTCGTGTGTATAAGAGAAAACTTTATATATGAGAGGAACTGCATATTGAGAAAATATCTCAGCCCAGCAAGACAAGTCCATGAGTCCGATATTACCCCATATATCAATACTAGTCCATAAATTCTTCTTTACATTCACACAGTCATGCAATGATGCCAAAAGTAGAAATACCACAGGCCAGTGGGTAGAGAATCTTGTGGATCCAGTGGTGGTATAATCAAAGCAGGATTCTTCAAAAGGCTCCCTCAGCTTTAGGGTTCTATGGTTGTTTCATGTGTCCTATACAAATGAATGTCTCAAGGGAGTTTCTGTGTCTGGCTCCAATGAGCTATTTATGTCTGTCCTGCCTCCAAATGTGGTTATCAAGCTGCGACTTGATTGACAGTCTAAACTGCACCCCTTAAGATTCACTCTAAACTGCACTCTTAAGTCTCAAATTGACAACAGATTACTGGTATGTAACTACCATAATGATATACAATAGCAATAGCAGGAAGCTTCAGAAATGCTGGGGTTCCCTTCACAAATGTGGTTCTTACTGTTTGGATGAAAGCAAAGTCCTAGGGACATTCTCTTTGTGGTCTATGGGTGTATTCTGATAAATCCACTCTAATGTGCGATTTCTCTAAGCCTTTGCAGGCCTTCCTCTATGATATTCCAAGAGAGTTTTGTCACTTCAAATCATGGATGAGCAGTGCCCACTCTCCTAGTCAAGACAGATTTTTCTATCCTTACCGAGAAGGACTTATGAGTGCCAGCAGACAGAAATAAATCTGAGTTCCAATTCAGAAAATTCATCTTTAAGATTTTTGTTTCTCTGGAATGACTCATGGTCCCAAATGGGTGACATTAGGTTTTCCGCGAAGGCAGAAAAAATAGAGGTTGTATGTGCTGGATAGAAAGAGTTGTCTAAAGTTTTAAAAATAGCTACTACTACTGTCATGGTAACTAAGTCCAGAGCTGTCAAGTCAGGTTCTCCATTCCTGTCAAGTCAGGAGTGTCAAATTGACGTAATCCCTAACCATTACCATAATTATCGTTGCTTTCTTGAAACTGTCCAGGTACTTAAGTTCTTTCTTTCTTTTTTTTTTTTGGTGAGCATCACTGCCTCTGGTGGTCGTGGGTGCTACCCAGTGCTGCTCCTGAGAGCCGCCGCTGGATTTGAATCTGCAAGCCTGTGGGCTGCAGTTCCGCACTCAACCACTTATGCCACCGGGGCTCAGCTCTTTTTAAAAAAATCATTTTGTTGGGGATTCATACAGGTCTGATAACAATCCATCCATCCATTGTGTCAAGAATCTTTGTACCTATATTGCCATCACCACCACCACCACCCCCAATCACTGTCCTGGTGGGAGTAGAAAGCCCAGCCTTGCTCCTGAAGAGCTGCTGCTGGATTTGCACTCCCAACCCTGTGGGCTGCAGTCCCACACACAACCACTGCACCACCAGGGCTCAGTTGCCATCACCATTTTCAAAGCATTTTCTTTCTACTTAAGTCTTTGATATCAGCATGTTTTAGGCTCCCCACCTTGCTCCCTCCCTTCCTCAAGAACCATTGATAATTAACAATTTTTTTTCATGTCTTACATAGACTTGTCTCCCTTCACACACTGATCTGTTGGGTATCCCCCTGAGAGGGGGTTTATATGTTGATAATTTTGATCATTTCCCCCTGTCTTCCCCATTATCCTCTTATCCTCCTGGTATCACTACTCTCATTATTGGTCCTGAGGGGTTTATCTGCCCTGCATTCCCATATTGCCAGCTCTTATCTGTACCAGTGTACATGTTCTGATCTAGCCCAATTTGTAAGGTAGTATTGACATCCTGATAGTTAGGGGGAAGAAGCAGTAAAGCACCATGCTATACTGCCATCTGACTGGATCTTCTCTTTCTTGTGACCCTTCTACAAAGGGATGCCCATTTGTCTACAGATGGGCTTTGAGTCTCCACTCTGCCTAAACCCTCATTCACATCAATATGATTTTGTGTTCTGGGTTTTTGATTCCTGTTACCATTAACACCTCATTTATCACACAGGCTGGTGTGCTTATTCCATGTGGGCTTTGTTGCTTTTCAGCCAGATGGCCACTTGTTTGTCTTCATGTCTTTAAGACCCTGAAAGATATTTTCATAGCCAGGGACCATCACCTTTCTTGTATAACTAAACATCCCATGTACCCTAATCTAAAAAGGTTTTCTGTTTGTGTTTATCCTCTTTTCTCAAATTTTATACCATTGGCTAGATTAATGACACTGTGGCGGTCTTGTGCTCATATTAATTTCACAATTGAGATGTAGGGGTGGAGTCTAGCCTGTTCATCTGGAGATAGCCATTGAGTAGCCAATGAGACCTCCATGTGGGTATGGCTTTCTCCTGAGACTTCTGGGAAATCTTGCAATATTTCTCTCATGAAGATGAGAAGCGATCTCCCCAGTTGTTGGGTGTTAGTCTCATAAACAACAAACTACGGACAAGACAAGATGGCAGCGTCCAAGGAGCTGGACGAGCCAGAGGAGACGCCACATGGCCTTGCCCTGATGGAACCAGACCTCTGAAGTTGGAGAGGCCACCTGGAAACCTGCCAGCGCTGAGTTGCTTTTACCACCAGTGGATGCTGTTGATGGACCCTGAGCCCTGGAAGTGAGGAGCCATGAGGGGACTTCTGCCAGCACCGGGACTCTGAACCCACTGACCTGTGACTTCTTTAGCAGAAGTAGACATTATAGACTGGTATTGGACACATGGGCTAATATCAGAGTTATGACTTTGTACTGGACTTGGGTGGGATGCTTTCTCAGTCTTGCATTCCTTTTGTATATAAACCATTCCCTTATATTCATATACTTGTCTTTGAATTTGTTCCTCTAGTCTACCCAGACCGACACAGACATTATGACTGAAGTTACCAACTGCTGCATGTAAGTTGCTTAAATTATTTCACAATAAGCTGATAGGCCTCTCAGCAGGGGATCAGGGACATAGATAAACTTGAGATATATGAATGGATGTTAAGCTCCTGATTGAACACCGTCCCTAATCTAAGAAATATCTGTTCTGACGAGGCTTTGTTGTTACATGCCATGGAGTCATCTGACCCACAGTGCCCCCATGAACAAGAAAAGGAATCACTGTTGAGCCCTGTTCTCCTCCACAAAAAAATGATTACTTTTGAGCCCTTTGTTGTAGCCAGCAGGTCAGTGAATCTTACTGATGGCCTTTCTCAGTTATGCCTCCTTTCTCCTTTATCAAGGATGTCCTTCTCTAGGGACTAGTGTACCTGACAAAACATCCAAAGAATGTGAGGGGACGTGTCACCATTTTTGCCTCTATCAAGTATTTTGGCTGACATTTTTTGTTTTTGTTTTTGTTTTTTAAAGATCATCCTTGCTCAATACTTAAACTCTTGAAATGATCGCTGATTTTTGGAGGACTCAGTTAGTGCCCACCTTACAGAAGGAACAGTGTCCGGGAGCATAAAGGCTTGTTTTAAAACAAGCAGCCGGGTAAGTAAAGTACCAGTTAAGTACACAGGAAGGAGCACCCCAGTCCATGTTGTACCAAGAGTGTCATCATTATAATCCCAGATGTGCAGAAGGAGTAATGTTCGAGCTTGTGGTAGTTAAATAATCTGTTGTCAATTTGAGGCTTTCGACTGAAGGGGTAGAGTTTAGCCTGTCAAACAGACGGCAGTTTGATGGCCTCATTTGGAGGCAATAGAGAGATGAATAGCTTGTTGCGTGGGACACAGGCTCACTAGCTTGAAGACATCTTCATTGATAAGGCACATAGAACTGCATTGAAATTCTGGAGCCAGAAGACCCCTGCCAGCATTGAGATACCTCTACCACCACTAGATCCACAAGATCCACTGGCCTGTGATCTTCCTGCATTCAGGGTCATTGCATGTGTTGCGTGAGTCTGAAGAGGACTTTATAGATTGGCATCGGACATATGGGCTGATATCAGACTTACGGACTCGATCTGGACTGCTGGGCTGAGATGCTTTCTCAATATTCAACTGCTCTTCTATACAAAGCCTTTTCTTATACTCATATGAATGTCTATGAATTAATTTCTCAAGACGACCTAGACTAACATGGAGCTTAAGTTCTGAGCATCTGATTTGCAAAAGACTAGGGATGACAGTGAAAGTTCAATATCCATTTGCAGGGTCCCCATGAGGCTAAACCTCCAATGATTCCCTAGAACCATAGGCCAATGATGGGAATAACCTTGCCCTCAGACAGAGTGCAGTAGAATATGAATTCATGAAGAAGTCATTGGGTGAAATGCGAGCATATTCTATTTGTTTTATATCTTGATTAATTTTTAATTTGTTAGTTTCAATTATTTTTTATTTTTTTATTTTTCTAAATCTTTTTTTTTGGGGGGGGGGGCATCACTGCTCTCTGGTGGTGGGAGTAGAAGGCCCAGCCCCACTGCTGGAATTGAACCTCCGTCCCAGTGGGCCGCAGTGCCGTGCACAACCACTATGCCACCGGGGCTCAGCCCCTCGTTTCAATTATTTTACTGCTTAGTTCTGGATTTCAAATGGCAACTCAAAAAGAAAGTGCCAAATAGTAGAATGAAATGTGCACAGAATTAGAAAACTAAAAGCAAGGAGCAGACTGAACATATCAGAATCTGAAAGAACTAGTGAAAGAAAAATCCAGCTCTAGAGTTGCCATGTCTTCAGTCACAGTGCATTAGAATGGGAAATGACACAGATACAGTTAGGTAAAAATTTACATGAAGCCTTACGTTTACCATTTGACTAACTTTTAATGCGTTCTAGTTTTAATGATCAATTGCATCCTTTCAGATTTCAAATGGCTGCTCATTGGAGATAAAGCCAAATATTTTCATGAAACAGGCAAAGACATCCAATTAGAAAAACAAAAGGGAAGAACAAGCTAAGCATATCTGAAATTTAAAAGAAATCCAAGTCTCGTGTGGCACTTTCAAAAGATGCTCTGTGTAAAATGTTGAGGGACACAGGGAAACATCAAAAGAAGATGGAATGAGTACACAGAGTCATAGTGCCACAAAGACCTTGTCAAGATCCCACCATTTCTGAAGGTAACATAGGAGCAAGTACCAATGGTGCTGAAGGAAGAAGTCCAAGCTCCGCAAAATACATTAGGCAAAGATGAGGTTCCAGGATATGACAGATTGCAAATGAAATGTCTCAACAAGCTAACGAAGCACTGGAAACACTAACTCATCTATGCCATGAAATTTGGATGACAGTCAACTGAGTGGAGGAGATATGTATTTGTACCTGCTCCAAAAGTGGGTGACCCAACAGAATGCCCAAACCGTATTACGATGTCATTGGTATCGCATGTCAGTAAACATTTGCTGAGGATTATTGGACAATGGTTTCAGCAGTCTATTGACAGAAGAGGACATGAACAAGGAAAACAGTTGCTGATGTCAAATGAAACTTCTCTCAAAGAAGAGGCTACCAGAGGGGCTGAGCCCCGGTGGCGTAATGGTTGTGCATGGGACTGCGGTCCACTGGAACGGAGGTTCAATTCCAGCAGTGGGGCTGGGCCTCCTACTCCCACCACTGAGAGCAGTGATGACCCCCCTCCAAAAAAAAAAAAAGAGGCTACCAGAAACATGTCGATTCACATTTCATTGATTACACACAGGAATTTGACTGTGTGGAAAATAAAACTCTATGAATAACTTTGAGAAGAATGGAAACTCCAGAACATTTCGTTGTGTTCTTGATGAATTTGCCCATGAATCAAGAGGCAGTTGTGCAAACATAACAAGGGGATATTACATGGTTCAAAATCAGGGAAGGTTGTGTCCTGGCCTGTGGGTCCGTAACTCGCAGTCCTGGAAGGGGGACCGGGAATTTTGGGACCAGGAGACGCGAGAAATGGGACAAGACAGGATTCTGATCAAGTCTCATTTATTCAAAGAAAAGGCTGAAGTGATAGAGGGTGTAGTGGGAGGGGGATTACACAGGTTAAGGAGACATGTGTTAATCTGTTACTGCTGACTACGTCAGTGTCAGCATGCCCTGCAGGGTCCTAGATAAGCATAAATGTCCTTGCATCACTGTTAGTACCTTATTGCTTCTGGCAGATACTAAAGGTCAGGACTATCTGTAACTTCTTTATGTTCTAAAACATACTTAACAAGGATGGTAATTAAACAGGGCCACCAACTTGGGCTTAATCTTTAGCAAGGTTTTTGCTACGTGACTGTAGCCAGGTCAAGCATGTCCAGGCTGGATGGCTCCGGACAAGGTTGTGTCAGGGTTATACCCCTACTACACTTGTTCAATCCCTATATTGAGCAAAGGATCAGAGAAATTGGATTATATGAAGAAGAATGTGGCTTCAAGTTTGGAGGAAGGCTTATGAACAACCTGGGATATGTAGGTGACATAACCTGGTTTGCTGAAATTGAGAAGAACTTGATGCACTTGCTGGTGTATATCAAGGAGTGCAGACCTCAGTCTGAATTACTACTACTCAATACAAGAATACCAAAACCCTCACAAGAGGGCTACTATGTAACATTATGAAAAATAGAGAAAAGTTTGTAGTTTTCCAGGATTTTGTCATGTTTGGATCCACAATGGTCATGGAAGCAACAGTCAAGAGTTAAAAAGACTTGTTTCACTAGATAATTATGCTGCACCAGAACACTTTAGAGCACAGAAAAGCAAGGATCTTACCATGAGGACCAAGGTGGACCTGACCCGGGTCATGATATCATCTGTCGCCTTACTTGCATGTGAAAGTTGGACGCCGAACAGGGAAGACTGAAAAAGAAGCAGCGCATTTGAATTATGGTTCTGGAGAAGAATATCGAAAGTGGACTGCTAAGAGGCCAAACTGGTTTGTCTTGGAAGAACCTAGGCCAGGGTGTTCCTTAGAGACAAGGATGGCGAGACTCAGACTTACCTACTTTGGACATGCTGTCAGGAGAGACCAGTCCCTGGAGCAGGACATCGGGCTTTGTGAAGTGGAGGAGCTCTGATAAAGAGAAAGGTCCTCAAGACGAGGGATTGACACCATGGCTACAACATGGACTCGGGGATAGGAACCAGTGTCATGATGGTACGGGACCAGGCAACATTGCCCTCTGTTGTGCATGGGACCATTAAGGGTCGGCGTCAACTTGATGCCACCTAACAAAAACACCCCTCGGGCTGCGTCATTCTGTGTTTTCCTGCGCTGTCATTGCTGCGATTTGGGTTGGGGTGGGCTATGATAGTCTTTGTGTAAAATCCAGGTGAGGGAAATTTACGGAGACAGTGATGAACTTCACAGTGACATGAGTATTGAATGGCCATTGGAAAATAATGTAAAGCTCTTAATAATGAGAACAAACAAAGAAAAAATTCTACAATTGACTGTGGTAAGGACGGCACAACCCATTATAGTACATTTAAACCCTTAAATTGTACAGTACGTAAATCATATATCCACCCAACTGGGTTCATTTTCCTAAAAATTAAAAGATGATTTCTGAGTTGGATGAAAGAATTTTAAAACCATGTTGCAGTGTAGGTGGGCAGCAATAAAGAGGCTGGTCCTCAGCAAGATAATTTGATACAGCGTGTGCAACACTGGGCTCAAATCTAAGAGAAACTGACAGGATGATACAGAATTGGCCGTGGTTGTGTTCACTGGGTCAGAATCGATTCTAAGCACCTAACTACAAAAACAACTTATGACTAATAGGTGACTGCATTACACCATCATAGAGGAAGGATCAAACAGCTAGAGAGAAACTGAACAAAAATATTCACCCAAGAACTAAGCTACGCAATTGTGGTAGTTGCATACTTTCATGTCAACTTGAAGATATAAAAGTGAAGAGGAGAAGCTTAGCCTGGCCTCTTATTGTATTCTGCACCATTGAATGTGACTGCACAAGTCTGAAGACAGATTTATGATTTGGTATTGAATCGATAGACTACTACCTGATTTATGGACTTGATCTGGAATGAATGTGGATGTTTGCTTGATGTATAATTACTCTGGATATAAAGATCCCTATTCTACACATATGAGTGTCCTTGGCTTTGTTACTCCAGTCAACCGGAACTAACGCAACAATTATCCAGCTTGATCTTTTAGATAAATACACAAAGCAACATCCAACGACAGCACAACAGACATTCTTCTTGGCACACTTTGGAAATTCTCATAAACACACCACGTGTTTGATAAAAAAGCTGGACCTACTCAATAATCACCCTCAGGAAGGGGATAAAACATATATGGTAGCTATACCAAAATGTGGTGCAGAAATTAGACGGTGCCTGGCTATACAATAAAATAGCATCTGGGATCTTAAAGGCTTCTTTCCAAATAAGCAGCCATCCAAGTGAGATGCCAACTACATCCACATGAAAGAAGTACACCAGCATGCCTGAAGGATTGTGACTTCTATCATCTGGAGCCAAAGGAAGGAATAGTATCTGAGCCTAAATTGTGAGATCCTGGTATGCAGAAGGCTATGGATGACAGTGGAAGCCCCAGACATATTATTGATAGCTACACAGGAAGTAGACCTCTGGTGATTACCCCCTATCCACAAAAGAGGGAAGGGAGGAAACTGGTTATCAAGCAGATGACTTGGAGAGACCAAAATGATAAACCTGGTTTGAACACTTAAAACTCAATTAATTCCCCCTCTGATTTAAATAGGTCCTGTTCTGATTTTCACCCTTTTTTCTGCTTGTCTGTTTATTTATCATGTTGGGTTTACTCAGATATATTTTGCCACTGGGGTTTAGTCTCTTAAATTTTTTACATATGTTGTTCAGTTTATGAAACATAGATTGATTAACTTATACAGAGAGCAATTTGAAAAACGATTCCTGGGAGATACCGTGGAAGACAGGAGGTGAAGAAGAGTTGATATAAGGAAGTTCAAAAAAGAATAAAATGTTTTGAAATTGCTTATGATAGCAAGTGTACAATACTGCTTGATATGGCTGAACTACATACATCTGTCTCAGCTCTCAGTAAGATTGAATTGAAAATAAAATACATCCCACCAGAGCAGTGATGTCATAAAAAAAGAAAAGAAAATATATTGAAATTCTTTTCAGAATGGTTTTAAAACATTGATCTACTATAAACTATTCTCTTAGAGAAGAATAATACATAATGGAAAATTAATAAATAGGAAGATCAAGAGAGAATGCCAGACACATAAAAATTGGGCATCTCTATCCTTAAAAATGACTGCATTATTGAAGAAATGAGAATGAACATTTTGTATATCCTGAGACAAATGTAGATAAAAACACAAAATGCCAAAGCTAGGGGTCACCACTAATTTGGAACAAAGGGCGCAGTTTACAACTCTACAAGGTAAGAATAACAGAACATTTCGAGCACTGGAAACAGCAACATAACCAAAACATCCAGCCTCCATAGCAAGTACAATAAAATAAACTTTCAGACAAAGATGAAAATTAACCATGAAGATCAGAGCTTAAATAAATTAATTTGAAAACAGAAAAATAGTAAAAAGAATCAACAGGCCAAGAAGGTGGTTCTCCAGAAGGATTTAAACATTGGCAAATCGCTGGTCAGACAAACGAAAGGAAAAAAGATGCAAATGGTAGAAATAAAAAATGAGATTGAGGGCTGAGCCCTGGTGGCGTAGTGGTTGTGCGCGGGACTGGGGCCCACTGGGGTGGAGGTTCAATTCCAGCAGTGGGGCTGAGCCTCCTACTCCCAACACTGGAGAGCAGTGATGCCAAAAAAAAAAAAAAGAGAGAGAGAGAGAGAGAGATTGAGGGTGGCACATCAGAACCAACAGAAACTAAGAAAAGTACTACAAATGTCTGTGATCCAACAGCTTTGGAAATCATGACGAAGGGGAGAAATTTCTAGAAAAACACTACCTACCGAAGTTAGTACAGACAGAGAAAGAAACATAGGACAGACCTACAGCAAAAGAAGAAATTTACCAGATCACTAAGAAATCCCCAAACAAATCAAGTCTGGTCCTTCATGGCTTCATTGGAGAATTCTTCCAAATACTCAAAGTAGAGTCAGCATCATTCCAGTTGAAGAAGAGAATGGCTGATTCTTAAAATCATTTTTAAACAGAGAACAATCCTGATAAGCCAGGCAAAAGTGATGGTCAAGTGGGATTCTACCAGATATGCAAGGGTGGTTCAAACATGAGAAATAATAGCAATCAATTAATCAACTATGTAAATAAGTAAATCAATGGGATAGAGGGAGTATGGTCATATCGATTGATTCAGAAAAGACATTTAATATATTCCAACATCCATTTCTGATAAAAAAAAGTACTCAGCTACAGAAGTGAAGATCGTCAACATTACCAAGGCCATATATACAAAAACAAAACGATGGTCAACAGGTCACTCAATGGCAAGAAACAGGCAACCAGACATGAATTCCCTATGTTACCCTTCTGATTCACTATCATGTTGGAATATTTAGCCAGACTATAAACCAACTAAAGAAATCTAAATGCTAAAAATCGGCAAAGAGACAAAACTCTCTCT
>PVJH01032011.1:0-23076 GCA_004026705.1 Nesogale talazaci
TTCAAATCCAGCAGTGGCTCTTAGAAGCAGCCCTGGGTAGCTCTCACGACCACAGAGGGCAGTGATGCCAAAAAAAAAAAAAAATACATGTATTTGGACTGAAAAGTTTAAGCTGGACTTATTTTAAGGTATGGTCTAGGGATTCAGGAATTCCTGATTGGTTACAACACAATCTTTCTGCCATTCAGCAATGTTTATGTATAAAATGGGTTTTGATAAAAGGGTCAGCAGAAAATAAACTTACTAGTTACTAACAGAATATAACTTTGTGAAACTTTGTGCAGCTGAACTTGGTGACTATGATCTAGCTGAGCATAGTCCTGAGCTAGTGTCTGAGTTCAGGTTTGTGCCCACTCAGACTGAAGAGATGGAGCTGGCTATTTTTGAGAAATGGAAAGAATACAGGTAATTGACTCTTGCTTCCATTCTTTACCATCACACACACAGGAATGCATCACTTAATGTCTACAGTACACTGTGAAATAGAGCATTCTGCGCTTTCGACATTGTGCCAACAACTTTGTTTAAGCAGTTCAGGGTGGACTGTTACATCGACGTAAGGATTTCTGGGGGGTTTGTTGTTGTGCTAGCTCCCACTGTGGGTACCTCAGGTGAGCTCCCAGATGGGTCCTGCCCGGTTTTCACCAAGTCAGCTTCCGGGAAGGACAGCTGCCCTTTAAGAAACTGCCTGCGCCAAGGGGAAAGAGGGCACCAAGCTGGGGCACCAAGCGCATGCCTTTCCATTTGCATTTTCTAGAAACACACTGGGCAAACCATGGGAATAGATCCACTGAATGATGGCAGAGTGGGCAGTGGTGGGGTTTCTGGCAAGTGTCCTGGCTCACAGACATATGTGCAATTTAATGGTCCCTTAGTGAATGCTAAGCTACACATACCTATTGTTTCTTACCGCATATATATTCAAGTATAAGCCAACCTGAATATCAGCTGAGGCACCTTATTTTACCACAAAACTGCATAAAAATATGCCGAAAAACTCGACTTGTATATGAGTATATGTAGTATTTGTTTTCTTCTATTCATATCCATGGCATAGAATTAGTTTTATGTAATTAAAAAAATACTGTTTTTAAATTTCAGAGGTCAAACACCAGCACAAGCTGAAACCAATTATCTAAATAAAGCCAAATGGCTAGAAATGTATGGGGTTGATATGCATGTGGTCAAGGTAAGCACTATGTTTTGATTCTTGTTAAATTTCTTTGACTCACCCTGATTAGAATACTCTTAACACCGCTTTTGAAAATATGTTCGCCAGGCTATTTGCATATGCTAGCATTGAGTAAAATGATTTATAAAGAACTGAATAACTAATAACCTACAGAAAATTAATCAATCATGTATATATATAGGATGTAAAGAAATGGCCAAAATCCCAGAGAAATATATTTCTATGCTTTTTTCCCAGCTGTGAAGGTTTATTTTTGGTAACTTTTAATTTACTTTTTAGTCTTTTCACTTGAAAGGCATACTGCTTTCTATCCCTAAAGTGCAGCATAATTTGTTACAATAAAGCCAACTTATGAAATGAAGTTGTATACTTAGAGGATTTTTATAAGCAAAAAATAGCTTGGTGCAATGATTTAAATTAGTTCTTTTTTAGATAGTTACATTTTCCTAGAAAGGCAGTCTTTTACAAAATTTTGTGGCAAACATCTAGAAAAAGCTTGCTTTGTTGTGGAAATTTATTTGCCTACTTTGAAAACCCAGCTTTTTTTCATGCTAAACTAAAAATAGGTATATATAATTTTCATCAGTTATTTTGCATACTGTATTAAAATATTTAGTTAATTTATTTTGTGAAAATAAAATTAAACATCTGTATGATAATGTGAAACATTTTAAAAAATAAAACTAACAAATTTTGCTCTCTCTAAATTAGGCTAGAGATGGAAATGACTATAGTTTGGGATTAACTCCAACAGGAGTCCTTGTTTTTGAAGGAGAGACCAAAATTGGCTTATTTTTTTGGTATGTAGAGTTAATGCCAAAGATATTTATTATTGTTTTGTTTTATCAATGAGTAAAAATGTTTGCATAACAGTAATATCTTTAATAGTATGAAATTAAAATTATTTTGGAAAACCTATAACTGAAAAGTACTGTCTCCTGCCATAGCCCCGTTCATCTATTTCCATTCTCAGAGAGAGATTTGCCATTTTTAACTTGGCTAGTTATAGCTCCCAACAGTTTCCATGTGAATGCCCTAAGACATACTGTAAGATATGCACATTGCATTTTTATATGCATTAAAAAGAGCCATGGTGGTATAGTAGGGCACGCAGTGGGCTGCTTACAAATGAGTGGTGGTTTAAACTCAGTTGTTGCTCTGAAGAAGAGAAAGGTGACGTTTTCTGTTCCCGTAAAGATTTGCAGTCTCTAAAACCCTAAGAGGCAATTCTGTTCTCTTCTGTAGGAAGTAACTATGAGTGAGAACCAACAGTAGTTTTTAAAATGTTTATCAAATGTTCCTATCAACGCGTTCAGATTCTTTGTCTGCATGCTTTCCTAACTTTAGTAATGTACTTTCACACTCATTTTTTGCCCCAATTAAAATTGTATGGGTGTCTGGGATGGGGTTGGGGGCCTGTCTTCTTTCCTCTGGTCTCTATATGACTATAAAGCAGAGGTCAGACATACTTCTCCCCTTCCATGCTTTTTCACCTATTGGGAGACATCACCCATGTCTCCCATGTTACTAATAGGTTGAGTTCCATAATTCCTTGCAGTGGCTACCCAGCACTTGAGAGATAGAACTCACCATTCCAACACTGACTCAGTGGCCCTATAGGACAGAATAGAACTGCCTCTGTGGGCTTCCAAGACTGTACTCCTTTGCAGGAGTAGAAAGCTTTATCTTTTTTCTGTGGAGTAGTTGATGGTTTTGAGCTGCTAGTAGCTCAGTGCATAACCTACTGTGCCACCACGCCTCCTCACATCGATGGGGTTGTAATAGGTTAGGTAAACAGTGAGGATACAGTCATTTGTACACTGCACCTCCTCGTCTCAGCGATCTCTCTTTGGTCATTAGCCTCTCAGCCACATCGTTCCTTGATTCCCACCTCTGTGGGTCAGGAAGCTCGCTTGTGGCTCTGCATCCTAGTCATAGAGTCCTAGCACGCGTCATTGTTCTGTCCCATGGCCTCCTTGCCTCTGTCTCTGCTCCTGGCCTGGCTCCATTGCTTATCACTGTGCTGGAATCTCTGGTCCTCTGCTGCTTCACACAGAGATCTTGAACATGGTCTTGGGACTTCTCTCATTGCTTCTGAGATGGTTCCTACTCACACAAATGACTTTGATGGAGTTTGTCTTTCAGCAGACCTTATCCCCAAGGGAACAAAAGGTGGTGACTTGGTGTTCACCCCAATGCATTTCAGAATGTGGCCCATTTTCATTCTGGACATTTTACAGAGTTGAGAATCCCTTCTAAAGTAGGCATGTAACCACAGACACAGACTAGAATTTACAGTATACCACAAAGAGATTCTAGGTCCTAGGTTGGTGTAAATGTTTTGCACTTGTAAAGGCTAGCTGTTCCATGGCAACGACTTGCACTGTGAAAGCAAGGTCTGCCAGTCTGCTTCTGTGAAGATGAAAGCTCCAAAAACTCCATACAGCAGTTTTATTGCCTAACATACCGAGTTACCTTGCATCAGAATACAATCCTGTGGCAACGGGTTTGAGGTTTTGTTTGTTCAACACTCTCTTATGGAGTGTTCATTTCTTAGTACTTTTCACTTGCCCTGTGGGCACATGGGACAGAGATTGTTTTCAGGCAGAGACACAAAATATCTCCTCCTAAAGTTCTTCTCATGACTAATTAAATTAATATAGCTGTTAGGATAGTACTTGATACTTAGTGAATATTATAGGAGCCTTGGCAGGCCTGATGGGTTACATGTTGGACTGTTCAATGAAAGATTAGCTGTTGAGACTGAGCCCCGGTGGCGTAGTGGTTGTGCGCGGGACTGCAGCTCACTGGGATGGAGGTTCAATTCCAGCTCCACGGAGCAAAGGCTGGGCCTCCTCCTCCCACCACCAGAGGGCAGTGATGCCAGAAAAAAAAAAAAAAGATTAGCTGTTCAAACCCATCAGTGGAGATACTCTGCTCCGGTAAAAACTTAAGCCTTGAGAACCCAAAGTGGACATTCTGCTCTCTCCTGTAGGCTTGCTATAAGTTGATATTGATTCAGTGACAGTATGTATTTTTATTTTTTTTTAGAAATCACTTTATCGGGGGCTCTTGTAGCTCTTATAACAATCCATACATCAATTGTTTGAGTCACATTTGCACATATGTTGCCATCATCATTTTCAAAACATTTTCTTTGTACTTGAGCCCTTGGTTTCAGCTCTTTTTTTTGTCCTTCCCTTCCCAACCGTCCCACCTTTGTGAACCCATGATAAATTATAAATTATTATTGTTTTCATATCTTACAATATCCATTGTCTCCTTTCACTCATGTTTCTGTTGTTTGTCCCTGTGTGTGTGTGTGTGTGTGTGTGTGTGTCCCATTTCTCTCCCCAACTCCCCCCTGCACTCCTGGTAATATGCTGCTCCCATTTCTGTTTCTGAGGGGTTTATCTGATAACATATGTCAAGAGCTCCTGTCTGTACCAGTGTACAGGCTCCAGTCTAGTCAGATTTGTAAGGTAGAAATGGAGTCATGATAGTGGAAGGGATGGAGGAAGCATTAAGAACTAGTGGAATGGGGGCCGAGCCCCGGTGGCGTAGTGGTTGTGTGCGGGACTGCGGCCCGCTGGGTTGGTGGTTCAAATCCAGCAGCAGCAAACCTGGGCCTCCTGATCCTACCAGAGGGCAGTGATGCCCCCTCCAAAAGAACTAGTGGAATGTTGTGTATTACAGAGGTGCTGTACTTCAACCTGGCTGACTCGTCCCTTCCTTGTGACTCTTCCGTGAGGGGACATCCACTGTCTACAGATGGACTTTGGGTCCCCACTCCAACTTCCATCATTTGCATGTATGTCTTGAGGCTTCTGATGCCTGACACCTGATCCTGTCGATACCTTGTGATCACACATGTGGGTGTGCTTCTTCTCTGTGGGCTTTGCTGCCTTCCTGTTAGATGGCTGCTTGTTTCACTTCAAGCCTTAAGATGCCAGGTGCTGTTTTTTTTGATTAAATTCTTTTTTTTTAGGGGGGGGGTTCTTACAGATTATAACAATCCATACATCAGTTTTATCAAACACATTTGTACATATGTTGTCATCATCATTTCAAAACATTTTGTTTTGTTTTGTTTTGTTTTTTTGGTGGGCATCACTGCCTCTCGTGGTCATGGGGGCTACCCAGCCGCCGCTGGATTTGAACCGCCAAGCTCGCGGGCTGCAGTTCCGCACTCAGCCACTTAGGCCCCGGGGCTCAGCCCCATTTCAAAGCGTTTACTTTCGGCTTGAGCCCTTGTTGCCAGCTGTTTTTTCTTCCCTCCTTTACCCCAACGGCATGTCATTGGAGAAGCGAGAACTTGCTGCCGCTCTTTACCAAGGACAGCAACTTAGTGCTCTTTATTTGTCACTACTGCCCAAAGTGATTTATTTTTGTTTGTTTTTATAAATCATTTTATTGGGGGCTCATACAACTCCTATCACAATCAATACATATGTCAATTGTATGCAGACCACATTTATTGCTATCATCATTCTCGAAACATCCTCCTTCTACCTAGGACCCTGGTACCAGCTCCCCATATTTCCCCTTCCTCCCCACTCCCCCACCCCATGAATCCTTAACAATTTACAAATTTACATTTACAAATTGTCATTATTTTGTCATATTATACGCTGTCTGATGTGTCCCTTCACGGACGTCCCTGTTGTCCGTACCCCAGAGAGGTCATATGTAGATATCCCTGCAATAGGTTCCCCCTTTCTTCCCCACCTTCCCCCCACACTCCTGGCATCACCACTCTCACCCCTGTCCTGAAGGGATCATTTGTCCTGGATTACCCATTACTGGCTCCAGTGTTCTCCCCTGGTCTAGCTGGATTTGTAAGGTAGAATTGGGATCGTGATAGTGGGGTGGGGGTGGGGCGATCATTTAAGAACTAGAGGAAAGTTGCACATTTCATTGTTGCTACACTGTACCTTGACTGGCTCGTCTCCTCCCTACAGTCCCTCTGTATGGGGCTGCTGCTTTATCTATTGATGGACTTTGGGTCCCCAATCTGTACTCCCCCTCATTTATAATGATATAATTTTTAGTTCTTTGATTCCTGATACTCGATCCCTTCGACACCTTGTCGTCGCACAGACTGATGTGCTTCCTCCCCGTGGCCTTTGCTGCGGTCCTGCTAGATGGCTGCTTCTTTCACTTCAAGCCTTCAGATCCCAGGTGCCATATCTTGTAATAGTTGGGCACCATCAGCTTTTTTACCACGTTTGCTTATGCACACCCGTTTTATCTTCAGTGATCAGGAAGGTGAATATCACAGAATGCCAGGTTATTAGAACAAAGTGTTCTTGCATTGAGGGGGTACTTGATTTGAGGCCCAATGTCTGTCTGCTTCTTTGATACTTAACATGTGAATATATATACATATACATACCCTTATGTTTATACCTCTATAAATGTCTTTTGCCTCCTAGTTCTTTATTTCCTTTTACTTTCCTCCTGTCCCACTATCATGTTTGACTTTCATTCAGCTCTCAGTAATTCTTGCGACTGCATTGTACTTAATCAGATCCTACCAGGAGTTTAGCACCATTCTCATCATCGATTTTAGATCTCTTGTTTTTCCTTTGTCTCTGGGTTTGTTGACTCACTTTCTTTAACTTCCTCCTCTCCCCTGTTCCCCTGGAACCATTGGTTCATTTTTTTCTCCTCAGAATTGTTTATCTTGCCTATCTTAAATACCATATTTTTTGGACTATAAGACACACCCAGTTTTTAGAACAGGAACACAAGAAAAATATTCTGAACCAAATAGTGTGAGTATACTAAAATATTTATTAAAGTAAAGCAAAGTACGGTAATATTTAACAGCATAGACTCAACTGTGGTTTTAAGAACCGTCATCACTTTCATTAACAAATGAGGAAAGACATACAGGCTCAAGCGCTTTTCTAGTTTTCTGGAAACCCTAAAAATTCATCATTACTAGTGTCAATTTATGAAGCTCTGTTGCTCACAATCATTTACTTGATTCATATTCTGGTGGCATTTTTTGGGTGCAATTCTCATTTTGGTGCATATAGCAAGGCCGCTTCTCATAAATCTGTAGTACCATGATGGTGAGCCAGGAAAATCCTCATGGCCTTTTTCTACAGCAATGTGTTTGGCTTCATAGATGATCATTTTTGGAGAAACTGAGAAGCCCATATTCTGGTGAGATGTGATCCATTCTTTCATATACACTTCTAACTGTGGCCATTTTTCAGCGTGCCCACAAACAGTGTGCTTAATTTTATCTAGTTTTTGCAGCTGATCCTCCTGCTTTCTCTCCGCTCATCATTTTTTTTTCAGTTGGAGGTGGCCCAAAATGTCTCTCCCATGTTCTTTTACATATTTTACTACCTCCAATTTAAGCAGAATTTTATATGCTAGTCTTTTCATGTTTGATAGTTTGTACTGTTAGAGAAATGGTGTTTTTCTGAGGAAAATAGAGTAGTGAAAGCACTGTTTGTTGTTATGAGAGACATAGTACCACATCAGTATTGTAACTTACGGTAACTCAAGCCACTTGCTATCACTGTTAAAGGACACCAGCCAACCTGACAGGAAGGACTTTGCCTGGCAGAAGAGACGCTTTGTCTGCCTGTCAGGACACTGTATTGCATCACATAGTCCTGGCTGGGATTTTCCCTGGTGCTGTACCTAGCTGCCTCCTGTCTCAATGTTCTAATCCTGTCAGTGTCATACACATGCAGGGGAGGCATGCACTGTGCCAGTCATGTCACCTGACTGACCCTGAGACTCCAGGAGGCCGGATTTCTCCTGAACACATAGCAATCCGCAGCTTGCAAACAGCAGTAAGCAAGCTACAGTAAGCAGGCACGTGGGATCCTAAGCAAATGTTCTGGGGTACCATACCTTAGGACCATAAGATGTGCTCTCAATTGAAAAAAAGGGGTGGGGTGGGGTGGGAGTATGGGCCTATAAATAGTTCTAGGTTTTCCTTGTCTGCTGACCCTTATGTATGCTTTCTGATTGAGTCTGATGAAGTGTCAAGCTCTGCCCTCCAAGTCTGAAATCTATTTTGGGGCTTCCTTGGGGACTTCTTAGTTTTGCTTCCTTTGCTGCTCTGTTGTGCTTCCCTTCATGCTTCACCCTGTGGGGTGACAGGCTCAGACTGGGCACAGTGCCCTACAGGACTGTGGTGGGGCCCTTCAAGCCTTTCTGTGCCTTGGCTTCTCCTGGCAGGAATGTCATCCTCAGGGCTTGGTGGACCAGGATGCGATTGTCTCTCTCTCTCTTTCCCTGTTAGTTTGTTGTTTCTGTGTGGTCTGACCTGCCACTCGCTCCGGTTTATATCTTCAGTGCTGTCCTCTGTAGATCAGTCTTCTGGGGGAGAAAGGGCCAACAGTAGCTGGAATTGAGCTGCTCTGTGTTTTGAGTTTTAGGTATGTAAAAGATCTCTCTACCTATGGGGTTAGGTAGCACTCTCTACCTCTGGTTGTAACTAGGTTTAGGACTTGGCTGCTAGCTAAAAGATGCTGAAAGGCTGTTCGTGCCAACCGAATAGTGACTCTGCTATCTGGAAGATTATAGCCTAGGAAACCCTGTAGGCGGTTCTGCTTTGTCCTGCAGGTTTGCAATGAGTCAGAGTCTACACAACAGCAGCCTGTGAGATTGTTTTTACCTCTTTAGTTTTCAGTTTGTAAGTTAGGCAATTCGATGTACTTGACCAAAAAAAAAAAAAAAAAGCTTTGTTTTTTTGTTTTTTAATTTAGAGAACATTTAATTGAATCTTCCTATTATTCTCTTACGATTACAGGCCAAAGATTACCAGATTGGATTTTAAGAAGAATAAATTAACCCTGGTTGTTGTAGAAGATGATGACCAGGTAGGAATTGTTTTGTATTTTTTAACAGTGACCGTGTTGTGTGGTACTTTGTCTTTCCAATATTGGGAATGTATCTCAGGGTTTTTATAGTTGTAGAACAGAAACTTAGTATAATGATTTATGTGTTTAATTTGTTTTTTGGCCCAGGTCATAGCATCCTAAAATACAAAATTGTGCTCTTGAAAGATAATATAAAAGAT
The DNA here is from genome assembly GCA_004026705.1 of Nesogale talazaci. Taxonomy (NCBI): domain Eukaryota; kingdom Metazoa; phylum Chordata; class Mammalia; order Afrosoricida; family Tenrecidae; genus Nesogale; species Nesogale talazaci. The sequence continues at coordinate 9,246 of PVJH01032011.1, forward strand.
ATAATCTATTTTAGATACACGAAATTCTATCTTCTTTGTGTGTGCATGAGAATTTTACTTATTTTAAACCACTTTATTTAGAACATTATCTACATGTTGTACAATTCAGCAGTTCCGTCATATCAGGAAGAGTTGTTCAATTGTTACAACCAATTTTAGAACATTTTCTTCTTTATTGTACTCCTTCTAATTAGCTCCCTATTCCTCCCCAACAACCCCAGCGGTACCTCTAAGAAACCAGGAATTCAGTGCCTGTCCTGGATTTCAAAATTCCAACCCACCTTCAGTGTTGACCCAAAAGAGCAACCAGAAAGATCTATCATCTTTTCTTAAAGTATTCTAAACTAAAGATCTTTTTTCATTTTAAATCTACTTCCTAATTGATATGAATGGATTCAAGAACATGGATTCATCTTCACTACATAACTGAAAGAAACCATACTCAAAGATGTTTGCCCCTATTGGCAGGACATTCTGGGAAAGGCAAGCGTAAAGAAGTAGAGAACAGAATTAGCAGCAGGGAATGAGATTTGGCTATAAAGGACCTGAGGATTTTTTGGGTGGTGGCCAGATGACAGACAATGTATTTGCCAAAGTTTACAGAAATATATAAAATAATTTTCCTGTACGCATATTAGGCATCCTGGTGGTATATTAGTTACAAGTTGGACTGTAATCTGTGAGACTGGCAGTTCAAAACCACCAGTCAGTGCCGTAGAGAGACGGGGCTTTGTGTCCTCTTACACAATTGTACTCTGAGAAACTAACGGGCAGTTAGTTCACTGTGAGTTGGCACTGACTCGATGGCAATGAATGAGTGAGGGAGTATGCAAATCAATGAGGATTTTAAATGCTCTTGCGCATATAGAAAGATACAAAAAAGAAAGTGGACAAGATGCTAACATATGTTGAATCTTGGTGGTATGTCTGTTCCTCTTTTTCCTATGATTTGAGCATTTTGTAGTGCTCAAAAGTTTTTTTCCTTTTTTTATTATTAGGATTTAGTACATTTACCATGTCTTTCCATGTACTGCTGTATAAGTATCGCGCATGCTAGCCAATTGTGCGACTGGAGCTCATATCATATAATTCCATAGTCCAGTCACATCAAGTATAATTGTACAATTGCAGCCACAATCAGTTTCTAGTCATTCTTTATTTACATATCCTTGACATCATCTACTTTTTACCCTTTACCACCACTTTACTCCTTCCTCCAAAACCCCTATTCTACTTGCTGTCCTTGTAAGTTCATTAGTCCTGGATTTCATATACAGAAAAGCATAAAATCAGGGGTGCAAACACAGCATGTAAGCTATTTATAAAATGAGCAAGTCAAAATGATCAACCAATTCCAAAAATGTAAAAACATGTATTTATTTTTATTTATTACATTTATTCCTAAATGCTCTGAGAATTCTTTATATGTACGATGTATGTTTATGTACCTTGCATAATCACACAAATCCACGTTGTACAATGCAACACAATTAACTCTACATTTTTTGTCATTACATGAGTTTACTGTGGTGGCTTGCACTGAGTGAAATGAGCCATGGTTGCATAGTTAAGATAGTAGCTGCTGACAGCCAGCCTCAAGCACACTTCCAAATGGTGGAGCAGTACTTGGTACTTAATCATCTTTATGTGGGAAAAGGCTGACTCACATCAGTAAGTAGAGTCAAATAATGCAGTCAAGGAGGTAGCACATTTTCACATGTTTGGGTACTTTCCCTCTGCGAGTAAGTTCCGGAACTGACCATGTGCTCTGGACTTCAGCTGAACGTTGACTTGTAGTGTCCAAATCTCCCATTCTGAATGAAAGTGATACATTTTTGTCTTCGTACTTGGTCCAGCTCCCCAACTCATTTTAATATCCTTTCTTACATTTAAGAGAGCAAAAAACCAAAGTCTAAAAAATTGGCAATAACTTAGCTGATCAGTTTTGCTGCACTTAATGCAGTTGTTTGTGCATTCCTTTAACACCTAACTTAACTGTAGATCAGTTAGGGCTGAGCACCGCTGTCATAGTGGTTGAGTGCGGGACTGCGGCCCATTGCCTTGGCGGTTGAAAACCAGCAGCAGCTCTCCAGGAGCAAGGCTGGGTAGCTCCTATGACCCCCAGAGGGCAGTGATGCCAAAAAAACCCCCAAAAAACTGTATATCAGTTAAGTAGCGGGATTCATGGTAGGCATGTGTCTATTTTTTAAATGCCATGTGATTCATTCACGCTACATTTGAGATCATGATCGACGTATTGAGCACCCCTGCATAAACACTATAGACACTTCAAAGGCACCCGAAAAGGAACAAACAAAAACCAAGCCAAACAATACAAACAAAAAATGCAGAAAGTCTTGGAAACTGGATCAGGTCCAGTATGCATCATAGGGATCTACCCACAAAGTTTGAACTGTTTAGGTCTGATTTATACCTTTGAACCTGCACTCCTCTTTCCCAAGCACTCTGTTTAGTGACCCCTTTCCTGCCATTCCTCAATTTTAGATAGGGAGAGTTCTTCCGAGGCTTGTTTCCTATGTAGTTCCATAAGTGAATCTTGGGTTCCCACTGTGATCCATGCCTTCTGTACCTCAGATTGTCACAATGTAGGCTGTGATACGAATCCCTCCTCTGATTTCAGTAGGGATGCCAGTCCTTCCATGTGCTTCTTCCATGTGAACTTAGTTGACATCTCACATCTATGACTGCTTGTTTGGAGACAAGCTTGAAAAGATTTTGAAATCATTTTTCAAAATTCCTTGACATGTCATCCATGTACTTCTCTCATTTTTTATTAGTTCCTGTTTCTCTTTCAATTTTTGTCACATGTGTTTATATTTCCTATTTCAACAGTGTGGTAAATAGTAACGCACCTGTGTATAATAGACAGACCTACAAAGATATTTGGACATGTATGCATGTGGCTTCATTTGTTACTGAAATTTCTTAGACTGAAAACCTGTGTATCCAAGAATAACTAGGTTTTGATAAAGGAAGCACTTCCATAATATAGCAAGTAGAAGTTTGGAACAGTTGAGGTTGTAATAAATAATACTGATTTTTTTATTTTTTAAAACATTAAAAAGTTGATTCTAATCATAAGCATCACAGAGTAATATAAGCTTTGAATAATTTTCATTTTGAGTCTTTGTCTTTTATATGTAAACATTTAGTCCTTATAAAATAAGAGCCAGGGAGTAGGTGTTCCATGTATTGGTTAGGTACCATTTTTAATTTTAGCTTGCTCTCAGGTTTTAAAAATTTATAGTATTGTCTCTTATGAAGTAGATGTTGTTATAGTGGGGAAAGATGTGAGTCTCTTAAAAATTAAAGACAAAGAGTTTTTGAACACAGAAGAGTCTTTTGTAAAATGGGAGAAAGAGTCAAGAAGTCCTTGACAAGTGTTCCAAGGAGCTACAGAGTTACAGAAGCTAATCAGGACCAAAGCCTCAGCTGGACTGTTTCTGACTGACTTTTACAGTTGCAGGAGTCAAGGTAGTGGCCGGCCTCCACTGCTGCAACTGATTTTTTTGTTGTTGTTGGGATGGTGGCAGGATTTTGGTTGACTCTTTAATTTCCTGGAACAATTTATAGATACAGGCTACTGTGAAGAGTCACCTGGTGGCATTTTTTTGAGAATCAGCTGACCACCAGTCACATGAGGTCATCTGGACACCCTTAGCCTGAAGTTTGAGTCCTGTCAAGAGCCTGGGTCATTCGGTTGCTCTCTGAGCTGCGCGCTTTCTAAAGTGCTACACTTTGTACCTAGAAGTAGATTAACAAATGAAGATGATCACTGCACTCAAGGAACTTACAGACTTGGAAAGAATGCAAGCTATCGTGGTGGTCGTTTTTTATAAAGCCTGTAAAGAGGTCCAGTGAATCAGCTGGTATTTCCTCATAGATTTTTAAAAATTAATTTTTTTATTAAATGTTTTATCATTAAAATTATTTAATAATAAAAACTTGGAAAGTTTTGTTAGGGGGGGGATACCTCCCCCAACAGTTTCCTTCTATATGATTCATTTTTTCCCCCTCTCTCTTGCTAGTTTATTTACAACTTTTTTTTGGGGGGACATCACTGCCCTCTGGTGGTCGTGGGAGCTACCCAGTGCTGCTCCTGAGAGCCGGCGCTGAACCTCCAAGCCCGTGGGCCACAGTCCCGCACACAACCACTTACGCCACTGGGGCTCAGGCCCTGTTTAAAATATTTTTACAGCTTTTTTTTCTGTGTCTGGCTGCTTGACTGCCATCATGAACAACACAGTAACCATCCGGACCAGGAAGTTCACGACCAACCGACTACTTCAGGGAAAACAAATGGTCATCGATATCCTTCACCCTGGGAAAGCTACAGTGCCTACGACAGAAATTCGTGAAAAACTAGCCAAAACGTACAAGACCACACCAGATGTCATTTTTGTATTTGGGTTTAGGACCCATTTTGATGGTGGCAAGACTTCTGGCTTCGACATGATTTACGATTCTTTGGATTATGCAAAGAAAGATGAACCTAAACACAGACTTGCAAGACATGGCCTGTATGAGAAGAAAAAGACCGCAAGGAACACAAGAACAGAATGAAGAAAGTCAGGGGGACTGCCAAGGCCAACCTAGGTGCCGGCAAAAGTGAGCTGGAGACTGGGTAACAGAAAGAATAAAGATTCTACAGTGACTTGATCTGCACTGGTTTTGTGGAGTTTCACCAGACAATAAACTATAAAAACTTTAAAAAATATATATATTTTTACATATATTTTTGCTTTTCAATAGCTAGAAAAATTTCTGGTGTTCAATATAATTTTGTCTTAAATACTCTCTTAAAATTGTGTTGCCCAGGCAGCAGTTAAGGCATAGTTATTACAGCCAACTGGCAGCATGTATGTGACTTACACCAACTTCAGTTGAGTTTATTGAGCTTAGTAAGTTGTTTATGTCTTTTCAGTGATACTTCAATAAAGATGACACTGTAATTCTGAATTAAAAAGAAAGGTTATCTGAATACAGGAATGGTATTCCAACCGAGCTGTAAGATACAAATTAGTTAGTACTGAAGTAAATGTGTGGAGTTGAAGGAGTGATGGCAGTTCCATATTGTTTTGCAAAATAGTCAGGCTTCACTTTTCTTTCTACTCTACACTGGTGGTCAATCAGAAAAACCAAACCCTCTGTTGTCATCAGCTCTGACTCATAGCAAGCCTGCCTAGGGGTTCTGAGGCCATATGTCTTTATGGGAGCAGATAGCCTCAACTTTCTCCTACTGAGTGGATGGTGGGTCTGAACTATCAAATTTATAATTTGCAGTCCAAGGCTTGCTCAACAGTGCCACCAGGACTCAACTAGAAAAGAGTATATTGAAAGGTCTGTAAGTTTTGTATGCATAATGAAGTGACAGAAATGCTTTTTAACAGAATCCAAAAAAAAAAAACCTGAAAATAGTGATTACTTTTTGAAATTAGGTTTTACTACTGAGCTACCAAAGACTGTGCAATACAGCTCTGGAACAAATTGTAGAGATTATAATAAGTATGTTTTTATAATGTTATTTTTAAAAGAAAAATGAGCAAAAAATAGAAATAGTTCGGATAAAAGGAAATAGGAATAGTTTAAGTACTTAAAATTATGTTTAGCATTATTTACAATAACATACAAATGAAGCCTACAATCAAATTCCTATTTTTCACTCTTAGAATAAAACATTTAATAACAACCTAAAGTATAATTTGGTAATCTATCCAGGGTAAATATACATAAGCATACAATCTAGCAAATTTATTTCCGGGAAGTTATCCTGTAGGTGTGCTTGCCAGTGTGCAAATTAGTGTATATATATAGGGTATAAATGCTCTATTCATTAAGTAATGTAAGGCACATCTATACATTAAGACTACTGAACATTTTAGAAAATTCTAAAATACATGGGCCCCTTCGGGCCAATGGATAGATTGGAGATACTGGAAGGGTGGAGAGAAGGGGGAGTAGAGAGATGGAACCAACAGCAAGGATATATACACAAGCTCCTATTTGAAGGACGGGCATCAAAGGAGTGGGTTGGGGGAGAGGTCGGGCAGGGTACGATATGACAGAACAATAACAATGTATAAAGTATTGAGGGTTGGTGGGGAGGAGAGAGCAGGGGAAGAGGAGAAGGAATGGAAAAGCCGATACTAGGGGCTTAAGGGAAAAGGTGGACGATTGGAGAACAATAATAGAAGTGGACATGTGAGGGTGCTTGACGGGTATGCTTATTTATATATTGTGAAAAATGATGTATCAGTGTGGCAGTCATCTGCTTATGTTAATTTTATAATTGAAATGTAGGGGTGGAGTCTGGCCTGTTAATCAGGAGAAAGCCATTGAGTAGCTGATGAGGCCTCTGTGTGGTCATGGCTTTCACCTGAGACACCTGAGAAATCTCGCGGTATTTTCCCTCATGAAGATGAGAAGCTATCTTCCCCAGTTGTTGGGAGTTAGTTTCAGAGATGATTAACCACAGGCAACACAAGATGCAGCCTCCGAGAAGCTGGAGGAGCCAGCGGAGAGACCACTCGGCTTTGCCCTGATGAAGACAGACCTCTGAAGCTGGAGTGGCATGCTGTTGATGGACCCTGAGCCCTGGAAGTGAGGAGCCATAGGGAGACCCCTGCCAACGCCAGGATTCTGCACCTACTGACCTGTGACTTCCCGAGTCAGAAGCAGACTTTATAGACTGACTTCGGGCATATGGGTTAATATTGAACTTAGGACTTTGCACTGGACTGGATTGGGATACCTTCTTAGTGTCACATTTCTTTTGTATATAAACCCTTTCCTTATACCTATATGCATGTCTCTGAAATTTGTTCCTCTAGTCTACCCGGACTAACTGATATGAGCCCCCAATAAAATGATTTTAAAAAAAAAAAGAAAATTCCAAAATACACTGTATATTTCCAGGGTAAATCAAAGGGAAATTTTAAATCATGTAAAATATCCATTATCTTTTTTTATTCTATTTTCCTACAAACTTGAGAAGCTCCCTCATAAAGAGCAATGTGAAAATAAGTTTTGTATAAAGACATAATAGTAATAATACACATACATCTACTTGGATGTATGTTAAAGTATCATTTTAAATATATTTAACAAACTGAGGGGCTGAGCCCTGGTGGCATAGTGGTTGTGTGCGGGACTGCGGCCCACTGGATTGGCAGTTCAAATCCAGCAGCAGCTCTCCAGGAGCAAGGCTGGGCCTCCTACTCCCACTAGAAGGCAATGATGCTCACCCCCACCCCCCAAAAAAGAAAGAAACTGATACGCTATTTGATCAAATCTTAATATCAGCCTCCAAACCTCTATAGGACAGAATAGAACTAATCCTTTGGGTTTCTGAGATGAAGTTTTTTTAAATCATTTTATTGGGGACTTGTTCAACTCTTATCACAATCCATATATACATCCATTGTGTCAAGCACATTTGTACATTTGTTGCCCTCATCATTCTCAAAATATTTGCTTTATATTTGAGTCCTTGGTATTAGCTCCTTATTTTTTCCCCTCCTTCTCCACTACCCCTCCCTCATGAACCCTTGATAATTTATAAATTATTATTATTTTATCATATCTTACACTGCCCGACATCTCCCTTCATCCACTTTTCTGTTGTCCATCCCCCAGGGAGGAGGTTATGTAGATCCTTAAGATTGGTTCCCCCTTTCTTCCCCACCTTCCCTCCATTCTCCTGGTATCACCACTTCTCACCACTGGTCCTGAAGAGATCATCTGTCTTGGATTCTCTGTGTTTTCAGTTCCTATCTGTATCAGTGCACTTCTTCCAGTCTAGCCTGATTTGTAAGGTAGAATTAGGATCATGACAGTGTGGGGGCACGGGAGGTGGGGGGTGGGGGTGGAGGAAACATTTAAGAACTAGAGGAGGGGAACCAGTTATAGGGATCTACATATAACCTCTCGGGGATAGACAACAGAAAAGTGGGTGAAGGAAGACGTCAGACAGTGTAAGATATGACAAAATAATTTATAAATAATCAAGGGCTCATGAGGGAGGAGTGAGCAGGGAGGGATGGGAAAATGAGCTGATAGCAAGGGCTCAAGTAGAAAGCAAATGTTTTGAGAATGATGAGGGCAACACTACAAATGTGCTTGACACGATGAATGTATGAATAGTAATAAGAGTTGTATGAACCCCCAATTAAAAAAAAAGCTAGTGAAAAGTTGTACTTTTCATCGATGCTATACTGCACCCTCATTGACTCATCTCCCCCCCACCACCCTTCTACAAAGGGATGTCAGGTTGCCTACAGATGAACCTTGGGTCTCCAGTCTGCACTTCCCTCATTCACAATGATAAGATTTTTTTGTTTTTTTATGTTTGATACCTGATCCTTTTGAGACCTCGTGCTCAGCCATGTGGGCTTTGTTGCTTGTGGGCTAGGTGGCCACTTGTTTACCTTCAAACCTTTAAGATCCCAGATGCTATATTTTTTGATAGCCGGGCACTATCAGTCTTCTTGACTATACTTGATTATGCTCACATTTGCCTTCAGCATTTGTATAGTGAAGGTCAGTACACAATGATATGATTTTTTGTTCATTGATGTCTGATACCTGATCCTTTCAAAACCTCGTGATCATAGACTGGTGTGCTTCTTCCATGTGGGCTTTGTTGCTTCTGGGCTAGATGGTCGCTTGTTTACCCTCAAGCCTTTATCTTTTGATAGTTGGATGCCATCAACTTTCTTCACCACTCTTGGTTATGCACACATTTGTCTTCAGTGATTATGTCTGGAAGGCAGGCATCTTAGAATGTTAGTTTAATAGAACAAAGTGTTCTTGCATTGAGGGAGTACTTGAGTAGAGGTCCAATGTCCATCTGCTGCCTTAATACTAAACCTATAAATATATGCACCTAGATCTATTTTCCCATCCTCATATATAAATATATTTACCTATGTACATGCTTTTATTTAGACTTCTATAAATACCCTTTGCCTCCTAGTTCTTTCCTCTATTTCTTTTTACCTTCCTCTTGTCCCACTATCATGCTCAGCCTTCATTTGGGTTTCAGTAATTCCTCTCAGTTACATTGCCCTTGATTAATCCCTACCAGGCCTCCCATACTCTCCTTGCCACTGGTTTTGAATCACTTGCTGTTCCCTTGTCCCTGCCTTGGTTAAAACCATGTCCTTATCCCTATCTCTCCCTCACTCATGTCCCCGTCACCAAGGTCTCTTTTCTTCTCCACCCTATTTTATTTAGATCGATCTGCAGAGATAATAATATGCACATTTTAAAAAAGCGCAAACAAAGCAATACCAAAAAAATTAACAACAACAAAAAAATCAATGAGAAAGTCAGGAAAAGAAAAGCCTGTAAATAGTTCAACACTTTAGAAGCGTTTCCAGTTGCATCTGATGGAGTGCCAAGTCTATTTTAGGTACTCCCTTGGGACTTCCTTGCTCTGTTACCCTTACTGTTCATTTGAATGCCCTTAGTGTTTTGCCTCGGTGTGGTCAGATCGGGTAAAAATCCCACACTGTGTCTTCAGTGGTGTCCCCTCTTAGACTATGGGATCGTGTGGGATGTCCTGTCTCATAGTGGGGCTGGCCATATGGTCTTTTCTGTGCAATAGCTGCTCTAAGCCAGGCTATTGTCCTCATAGCTTGTTGGACCAGGGTGTACTCCACTCCCTTCCTCCCCCTTCCATTTGCTTCCGCTTTCATCTGGGTATGGTAGGTTGGTTCCTTCCCTTCACAGAAAATCTAGTGTTCTTTGTGGCACACACTTCCATAGTGGGGGTCAGGTTGTTCTGGTTGGGGCCAGCCCTGTAGTCCAGTCTTTTCATGGAATCCACTGTGTTATGTTGCCCTCCTAGTTTGGTGCGTCATGGTGGGATCTGTATGCACATTCTTCTTCTGTGTGGGCACAACCAATACTCCATCCTACCCCCCCCCCCCCACTCCCAGGTGTGTTAGTGCCCTGTCCTCCCCCACCTCTCCCATATCACCATCTCAGTTTCTCCCCACTACTTCTCCCTTTCCCCTTTTTTATGTTGGACTCACATGTACATCCCTGGCTTTGGACTGACCTCACCCCAACTACCCATGCTTCTGCCTGTTTATTGTGAGATAAGTGTCTATTCTTCTATTCCTGCTGTACTTATTGAACTTAACTCAGGGGACTCATGTTATACCTGCCTTTTTGAGATTGGGTTACCATGTTTGACATGATTCCTTCCAACTCTTCCTATGAAATGAAGTGTTTCATGTAGTTGTCCATGCTTTTCAGTGCTGCATAGTACTCCACTGTGTATGTGCCAGAGTTTACTAATCCACTTGTCTCTCAATGAAAACTTAGGCTGTGTGTTAGAGAGGGTTCTCTAGAGAAACAAAACCAGGACAGCAATAATTCTCTCTCGATATATAGATAGGTAGAAAGATACCTAACGTAAGAAGTAAACAGTTAATTAATCTATAAAGCAGTACAAATGACTCAGTGCAACTCACTATGGGAGACAACTACTACATTGGCAGTTCAAGTCTTGAGGGTCGCCGAGTAGTCTCTGTAGAGAAATTCAGGCTATTTGGCTAAAGCAGCAAACAGCAGAGCAGGTCACCAACAGTCAGCCTGATGACAGGGTCCAGCAGTCCCCAGCTCAGGAGATGTATATTCCAGGAGCGTGGTGAAGCAGGGCTTGAAAGAACCTCAACTCACAGCAAGACAACCCGCGCATTAGGTGTTCCACGGGTGGTGTTGTTTGCAGATCGAGGCACAAGGCAAACAAGACAATTGGCTGGCAAGAGCAAGAGAGCAAGGCTGGGCTCCGAGAGCAAGACTGGGTTCGCCGAGTCATTTATGTCTCTGCCCTTCAGTCATTCTCGTGTGTTCATTGGCCATGTTGGCATAACAAAGCTACCTGTTACAGGCTGTTTCCAAGTCTTTGTGATTGTGAATTGTGCCACAATAAATATTGGAACTCGGATGATTGGTTGTGTTAGACTTGTCATGGCCTCTGGGTATGTGCCTAGTAGAGGGATGACTGGGTCATAAGGTAGTTCAGTTTCCATTTTAAGTATCTCCAGATTGCTTTGCACGGTGGCTGTACATAGCTACCGGATCACTAGCAGTGGAGGAGGTTTCCTACTTCAGCACATCCCCTCCAACACTTGTTACTCTCTGATTTGGGCTAGCCTCAGGGGTGTTAGATTGTTTTAATTTGCATTTCTCTTATGGCTAATGAATAGTAACACTTTCTCATATGCTTCTTGGCTATATAGGTTTATTCCCCAGTGAAATTTCTTTTCAGTTCTTTTGCCCACTTCCTTTGGGAGTTAATTGTTTTCCTCTTTTCGCAGGCCATGAGGGTGTTGTAGATTTTAGTAATGAACCCTTTGTCCGATATGTCATTACTAAAACTCTTCTCCTAGTCAGTGGGTTGCCTCATCACTCTTGGTGAAGTCTTTCGAGGCACACAGGTGTTTCGTTCTTATTAAATTTCTTTGTCGATTTTCAGTTTGCCTGTGTGTGTACCCTTTCCTATTGCAGTGAACCTATGAATTCCCTGGTCCAATGATATTATGTTTGTCCCAATTCCTGATGGTGTGGGGTTTTACTTCTAAGTCTACGATCCACCTTGAGCTTATTTTTGTGCATGGGGCAAGGTAAATGTCTTGTTTCATTTTTCTACATGTGGATATCCATTGCTTCCAGCACTACTTACTACCAGCTATTTTGACCACTGTTGTTGTGTAATAGATATTAAAATGGAGTCCTCCAACTTTGTCCTTCTTCTCCTCCAACTTTGCCCTTCTTGAGAAGTTCTTTGCTAATTCTGGGCTTCTTCCATCTACATATGAAATTGGTGATCACTTTTTCCAATTTTTTGAAGAGGGTGGCTGGTATTTGAATCAGAATAGCATTGAACTTATAAAGTGCTTTGGGTAAGACTCCCATCTTTACTATGTTGAGCCTTCTAATCCACGAGCATGGGATGTTCTTCCATTTGTGGAGGTCGCTTTTGGCTTCCTTTAATAGAGTCTTATAGTTTTCCCAGTATAGGTCTCTAGGGTTTGTTTTTTTTTAAATATATTCCTAGATATTTCAGTTTGTTCATGGCTGCTGTGAAGGGTACTGCCTTCTTGATCTTCTCTTCCATGGTCCTGTCTGAGACTAAATTTTTATAGGAGCAGACAACTTCATCTTTCTCTCTGCTCATTGTGCTGTTAGCAGCCCAACACCATAACCCAGTAGGCCACCAGAGTTCCATCAGTTGTAAGAAAGACTGCTATTTTAAGGGTTACATTGTCACTTAAGTTGTGATCATATTTTCTTATCATAGAAAATTATATTTTACCAATTTTCAATGGATTTCTCCCCCCCCCCCCCATTGTCCTACAGATATACAAAACAAAACATATGCCAAATCACTTGTTTTAAATCATTTTATTGTGGGCTTATACAAATCCCATCACAATACATACATACATTGTATGCAAAGCACATTTGTACGCTTGTTTCCATCATCCTTCTCAAACATTTTCTTTCCACTTAAGCCTCTAGTATCAGAACCTCATATTTCCTTTCCTTCCCCACTTCCCCATGAACCCTTGATAATTTATAAATTATTATTTTGTTATATTGTGCACTGGCCGGTGTCTCCCTTCACCCACTTCCCTGTTGTCCATACCCCAGGGAGGAGGTCATATGTAATCCATTTTCCTCTTTCAATTACATCTTTTCGTTGCCACCTCATCACTGGTCTTGAAGGAATCATCTGTCCTGGATTCCCCATGTTTCCATTTGCTATCTGGACCAGTGTACATCCTCTGGTCTTGTTGGATTTTGTAAGGTAGAATTGGGATCATGATAATGGGGGTGGAGGAAGCATTTAACAACCTGAGGAAAGTTGCACATTTCATTGTTGGTACACTGTACCCTGACTGGCTTGTCTCCTCTTCGCGACCCTTCTATAAGTGGATGTCCCTTCATCTACAGATGGGCTTTGGGTCCCCAATCTGTACTTCCCCTCATTTATAGTGATATAATTTTTAGTTCTTTGATGCCTTCGACACCTCATGGTCACACAGGCTGGTGTACTTCTTCCACGTGGGCTTTGTTGCTTCTGAGCTAGGTGGCTGCTTGTTTACTTTCAAGTCCTTAAGACCCCAGATGCTACATCTTTTGACAGCCGGGCGCCATCAGCTTTCTTCACCACTTTTGCTGATGGACACATTTGTCTTCAGTGATCTTGTCAGGAAAGTGAGCATCATGGAATGCCAATTTAATAGAACAATGTGTTCTTGCATTGAGAAAGAACTTGAGTGAAGATCCAATATCCACCTGCTGCCTTAATACTAACCCTATAAATATATACACGTAGGTCTATTTCCCCATCATATATATACACCATATATATATATAATAAATATATTTGCCTATGTACATGCCTGTTTTGGGATCTCAATAAATGTCCTTTGCCTCCCAGTTCTTTCCTCTATTTCCTTTTATTTTCCTCTTCTCCCACTATCATGCGCTGCCTTCAATTGGATTTCAGTAATTTCTCTCTGTTACATTAATCTTGATCAATCCGTATTAGGCCTTTCACACCCACCTTCTCACTGATTCAGGATCAGGATCACTTGTTTTTCCATTAACCCTAAGTTAGTCAACACGACCTTCTTTCCCCGACCTCCCCATCGCCAATTCACTTTTAACAGTATATTTTGCGGTTCTTTTTTTCAACTCACATATAAATATTTACAATTTAATCACCTCTTTGCATGAAGTGGGAAGGATTAGCATAATAAATGTTTTCACTTATGAAATCTGCCTCTTC
>PVJH01032012.1:0-23130 GCA_004026705.1 Nesogale talazaci
TCCAAAAGCCATTAAGCTCCGAAGAAGGCTTTTATTCTATTCTGGAGGTTATAATGTTACCGAACTACTCAGCAGGCTTGCGGCTTTATGAGTACAGTTGGGTGTAGATTATTTTATGTATTAAGCACATTGCAGGAAAATTTGAAATTGCATTTCACCTAATATATTTTATGCTGTTCCATCTCTCTTTTGATGTTTTCCAGAAAATGCTGCTATAGCATTCCCTGCAGTCCATGTTGCTAGGAGAGGAGGGATTTAGGAGCGATGGGCGTCCCAGCCTCGCAGCCCGCCCCTGTCAACACCTCTTAAATAACCAGTAGTGAACTGTGTGTCAGGATGATGGAGAGCTGCTTGCTTCCTATTTCCTTCTCGAGAGCGCGCACACTCACTTCATTGCTAGTTTGGCAGCTCCTTTGTTCAGGCATCACATGCCTATGAAACCCTTCGCCTCTTTTTAAAGGGGTGCTGCGCAGGGACGTAAATCTAAGGTTCAGCAGCAGGATGAAATGTGATGCATTTTGGGGGTGGTGGTGAAGAAATGTATATGGTTACAAGTGGGGGAGGTGATTCTTTGAGACAAATTCTTTCTCTTTAAAGATTAGGTGGGGTATTTGGGGCAAAGGCTCTCCTACTCCGAATAAAATCTGGGGAAGAGGAAAAACCAGAAGGTCTTCAGTATGAACAAGCAGGGCCAAAATAAAGGGTCTTGAATGCAGACAGTTATTGAAAAACCCTGACTGAGCATACCCAGAGGTGGCTACGGACCTAGGGTGACCTTTCAGCTGTGTCACATTGAAGAGAAATGGAGCAGTTTAGCGATCAGGAAGAGTAGGAGGCAGATGTGAAAGGAAAGGGTACAACACTTTGAGTGCTGTCCTGAGAAAGGAGTGAACAGATTTTTTTCAGTGCAGCTCATTTACCACAGAGCTAGAAATGAGGAAGCCTGGAGGAGCCGTGAACACAAGTCCAAAGAAACTCAAAACCCTAACCAAAAGAAGACAAAGAAGAACCCTGTTCCCGGAGATGCAGTCACTGGAGACAGGATAGCTAACGCCATGCGATTTAGGATGGAAAGGGGGAAGCAGGAGGAGCCAGCTCTTTGGAGTAGAGAAGGAGTGAAGAGATCACTGCACAAAAGATAGCTAGTCATCGTCCTGAAAAGGATCTCGTCTCCATTCCACATCTTGGCTGGCTTGTGGTGGCAGAAGGGGGATTCATGTTTTTTTTTTTTTTTTAATCTCTGTAAGACGAATGCAGTGACATGCACTAAACTTGGAAAGTACAAGTCTTATATCTGTCCTACCTGCATTACCTCGGTTGGGAGAAAAACTGGAATGCGTCTTAGTAATGTCACTGTTTCAAGAGTTGTGCCAAATGGCAATAAGCACAACAGTGTATGAGACTAGAAGAAATGAGACGCACAGCCATTGGCTAGGTCCCTGACCAGAGATATTGCTTCATTGTTGTTCTGAAGTGATGTGAAGACTAACACAACACTCTTGTAATGTAGTTACAATTCACAATGCAGAATTAAATGTTTAATTGTACTTTATACTATCAGGCCTCACTGCTGTGAAGTTGATGGAACTCATAGTGACTCTATAAGATGGGAGGACTGTCCTGGTGAGTTTAGGAGGCTCGCTCTTTAGCGGAAGAGAAAGCCCTGTCCTTTCCCAAGAAGCAACTGGTAGTTTGGAACTGCTGATCTGGTGGATTGCAGACTGATGTATAATCACCACGGCACCAGGATCCTACATATACTCTCCGGTAGACATTGTCAGACCCATTTCATAGGGGAGGGAACTGAGGCACCCTCAAATTGCATGCCTGGCCCCTGTCATGCCATACAATTTGTAGGAGAGGAATTGGGATGGGAGCTTCTGTTCTGGGACTCTGAATTCGACATGAAGTCTGCTCTCCTGTGGCGTTTCCCTTTCTTAAATGGCTGGCCTGTGTGCTTGTTCTGCACCGACCTGTGTTCTTCAAAGATGTGTACTGTAAATCCTGACCCCCGCACCTTGCTGTTAAAATCCTACTCAGGACTGGGGTTCTTCTACTAATAAGGCAGTAATTCCACAGGGTGTCATTTGGTAAGGTTTGTTGGGTTATAACAGAGCAGATAAAGCAAACAAGTAGAGATGGAGGACATAGCCAAGTGACACTGAGATCGCTGAGGTACAGAAGCTGAAAAGGGACCCGGACCTTCCTACAGAGCCAACCGCAGGTGCTTCCCGCCTGCTGGTTCCCCTGAGTTTAGACTTCTAGCGCTGAGCTGAGAGAGGAGAGGAGAGAACGCCTGCTGGTTTAGGCAGCACACTTGGGCGCATTTCTGTCAACAGCAGCACTAGATCAGGAAGACAGTGTTTTTCCAGAAAATGGTGTTGGCCATGGGGGTTGGCAGGCAGAATAGGAAATCATAAAGTACAGATCCAGGTCCCTCTCCTTGTACTTCTCTATAGAGAAATAAACACCGTCCAGAGAGTAGACACTTTGATTACACACATGTAGAGTTAAAAAAAAAAAAGGAAATTCCAGTTATTCCATGTGTTGTTTCCACGCTAACAGCACCAGGAGAGGGGAGAAAAAAAAGAAAGCTTACCTGTGATGTAGTCCTTCACATCATGGATTTTGCTCGCAGGATTGTTATTTCTAAACATATACAGGTTAAAAGGCGCTGGGTCCTTCCCAATTCTTTTCCAGATTTCTATGTCTGGCGTTGTCCATCGTCCTGCCAAAATGTCGTAGTCTCTCTCTCCAAAGTGGATCAACTTGGTGAGCGGGTCATACAAGCCACCATGAAACCCAATGACCAGCTGAAAGTCAATGTTGGAGTCGAAGTAGATTTCCCCGTAGGCGGTGTACTGCACCTGCTTCAGCATCAGCCCGTTGCTACTGAAAACGGCCAAGGGCGTGCCCGTGTTGTCTGACGCGATGTAGAATTCGTCCCCACTGCTGATTTCCATGGCAAAGAGATGTCCCTGGAGATCATAATAGAGGGAGGTGATTTCTGAGCTGGAATGGTTGTAGACGTGTGTAATGCGCGTGGGGTAGGTCAGGTCGGCGTAGAAGAACTGCAGGTGCTGTCCCAGGCTGGTTTTGGTGGACACACGCCTGCCCAGGCCGTCATAGCGATAGATGACGGTCCAGCCACTGCCCTTACTGTACACTCGGGTGAGCAGGCCCTTGGAGCTGTACTCGAAGATCTCTGTGCCCCGCTGGCGCAGGAAGCCGTCCTCGTCCAGCCGGTACTGCACGTCGCCCAGCCGCGTGATCCTGTCTCGCAGGTCGTAGCGCAGCGGCGTCAGGCGGGCGCTGTTGCTGGGGTTCAGCAGGTGGAGGTTGCCATTCAGGTCGTAGTTGTACCGCCACATGATCTTCTCGTTCAGGTAGACCGTCTGCAGCTGCCCATCGACGTCGTATTCGTACCCGTACTTGGTGGTGTTGGCGAAGGGCCCTATTTTGATCTCTCTCTTGGTGACGCGGCCCATGTTATCGTACTGAATCGTAATCCAGTACATGAGCGACCGGAAGATCTCGTACTGGATTTCCTTGATGCGTCCGTGCGCGTCGAAGTGCTTCGTGTACGTCATGACGGCGGTGGAGATGATCTGGTTAATATCGTAGTAGATGACGCCGAATTTCCCGAACTGCTCCACTTTCCCCGAAATGTCATCGAACTGGTAGAGGTCGATGGGCAGCGGGGTCTCGTTGATGACCCCTTGCATGCTGGTCACCCGGAAGCTGTTGTCATAGCTGTAGTCGAACCTGGCGTTGACCATCCCGTCCTCGCTGAAGCGAAAAATCTGCCTGTCAATCAGCGGGCCGATCTGCCTGTATCTGATGGTGCAGATGAAGCCGTCGCTCTGGAGGTTGACCGTCTTCAGGACCCCCGCCGTCTCGTCGTAGGTAAAGCTCACCCTGGTGCTGTCGTACAAGATCTCCGAGAGCCTGGTCTGGCGCCTGTACTTGAACAGGACCCGCCGGCTGGTGCCCAGGAAGGCCGTCTGCAGGAGCAGCCCCTCCTCGTTGTAGTCGGTGATGACCGAGGCGTTGCTCTCGGGCGGGTTGTAGATGTTCCGGTAGTAGCCGATGGAGCGGATGGTCTGCATGGTGTGGCGGGCCACGCTGGGCATGGTGATGGCGGAGAGCCGGTCCCACATGTCGTACTCAAAGATGTACTGCCGCTGGCTGTGAAGCAGGAGAACCATGGACTGCGAAGAAAGAACATCTCGTTAGGCGGGGCGAGGCGGGGGTGGGGGGGGGGTGGGAGCCAAAGCGGGTCTCGTCGCATCACCGACACCAGCATGCCGTTGAGAGCAGAATCGTCATTTTCACGGAGTTAGCCTGGACCTTACATGTCGCTAACGATCCCCTGCCTAATTGGCGTGGATGCTTAATTGGGTGGGGCCCTGCAATTAATGGCTCAAGACTCATAATGTGCTACTTGTCATCATCACTGTCACGTGCTGTGTTTGATATGTTTCCGCCCAGGCCATTTGCAGACAGGCAGCAGACTGCCAGTGGGTCTGGATAAGTCTTCAGACAGGCAGGAGGAGCCAAGCGACTTTGGAGACAGCGTTTCCAGGAGGAAACAGCCTGTGGGAAAGGCGACCCTCTTCATCACCAGCAGTTACTTAGGAAGGTGGTCCCCTCCCTCCCCCAACTTGATGGGTGGGGGGAATCCATTTAAATCATGCTTTAATTCTCATTTACTGGAGGGCGGAGGAAAACATTCAGAATAACGATTTCGTAAAGAGGACGCATAAAGCCCGCTCCAAACGGAGAGTGGATACGGAAGACACCGATGTCGGTAGACGTGGCTCCACTAATCACGCGGTGACTGAGAACTGCGAATGCCTTGCGTGCACATGCCGCCTCAGACACTTGCGTCTCTGTGAGGAATTCTCACACATCTGCGGGAACGATCAAATCGACATTTTGATGCTTCCTGTTGTGCGCGCACCAAGTCTGACTCAAGCCTCAAGTGCTAAAAGTATGGTTTCCGGACTAGATACTCTCTTGGTGCCAAATGTTGATGTGACTACACGTGTAAATAAAAATAAGCTCTGCCTATTTCGCAGGTCATTGGATACAGATGCCATGAATTTATTAGGCGTCAAGAGAGAAGCTCCACCCTGGGGCGGATTCCAAGAAACTCAGCAGTCATTGCAGCTGCGATTGCTCCCTCCCACCCCCACCCCCCACCACCACCTGAGGGGATGTGCTCTAAGGGGGAGGGTGGGGAGGCTGTGGCGCTTCTGGGGGACTTGTTTCTGAACTACTGACATGAAGCCCCCACACCAGTCTCAGACATGTTATTTTCCTGTTGGTCCGCCATCCTGAAGAGCATTTTGCATGACTTGGGCTCCCGTCCTCCCTGCTCTGGGGGCATCACCAGAGGCCATGGTTTCTGCACACAGCTGTGCAGTAAATGTCCCAGGAATCGTTTCTCAGCGTGTGCTTTCTTCCGAGAAAGGTTTGGATCATTGCTGCGCCCAGAAGAACTGGTACCTAGTCTTGCAGTCCTTCCATATTATCCTGGAGGCTAACGTTACTGGTTTTGCTACGAATCTCGGCTTACTGGGTCTTTCCCAGTAAGACAATGGCAATCATTGAGCTGGGATCTAGGGATTTTGGAGTTGTCACGGATGGAACTGTGCTCCCCTAAAGTAAGTGTGTTTGGCTGGAACATGTTTCCTAGTGGTTTGCAGCCATGCAACGATGCGGTCATCTGCCATGATATGAGCTGAGGTGAGAGTAGGATGTAGCACCTTTATTAGGACTACAACCCTTTCCCAATAACAAGTTTCCCTGGAGTGTGGCCTCTATCTTCCAGACGTGAGTAGAGCGGGACAGATCGCAGTGCCATCAAGAAAGTAGACCTGGGAGTAGGGTCCCTGTGCTAAGAACCTCCTAGACCAAGGGATAACTGATGCCAAGACTCAGGGAGAGTGCCAAAGGGTGTTGGGCACATCCTTTTCAGTGTTAACAAAGCCTTTCCCTAGAGTCAGGGCCCTAAATTGTAGGGGAATTAAATTTGTTAAAGTCATCTACTTAAGACACTTTGGCTATAGCGGCACTAGAGCACTAGGAAGAGATGATGGGAAATTCTTGACAGCTTTCCTAGTCCCCATAGATGCCTGATGGCAATCTTGGCCCTTGCTGGTGTCCTGCCCTGAGCTACTCCTTATTCATTGATGCTCCCTGGCTCCACTCAACACTTTTCAGTCCCATTACGAATATTACTCTCAATTGTGGGAGTCTGGGGCTTTCTGTTGCTTATTCCCTGTAATGTATTTGGGGAAGGTGATTGCATAATTTAGCTGTCAATTTTCGCACAGTGGGAAGTGAAACAGGTCCCAGGTACCAGGATTTGTTCACCAAATAGGGTGTACGCAGGGAGTCATCTCTGTGATCTCACAGCCAGCAGTCAGCAGAAGGATATCTCCTGCAGGAGGCTGCTTCTCACGGAAGTGCTATTGGGCAGACTCTACCTCCTATGGCCCGCATGCGCAGCACAAAGAGAACACTGCCCAGTCCCTCACCATTTTCACCATTATGGTGATGTTGGAGTACAGTGAGGAAGTCCCTGTCAATCCGTCTCATTGATGGTCTTCCCCTTAACTTCACAAAGCATGGTGCCCTTTCCCAAGGGTTATAATGTGAGTTTTCTTGATAACATGTCCAAAGACTGTGGCGCAGAGTTCCTAAGAACCATTGTGACTTATTCTTCCTCTAGGGCAGATTTGTCTCTCTGGCATCTACTGGGACTTCCAACAGTCTTCATTAACTCTGTGATTTAAATGCATCAGTTTATCACTGGTTTTCCTTCATCACTGTCCAGCTGTCAAATTCCTAAGAGATGACTGAAAATACCATGGCTTGGGCCATTGCTCACCTTAGTCTTCATACTGACATCTTTGCTCTTGAACATTTACAAGAGATCTGGGGCAACAGACGTGTCTAAAGCAAAACACCGGGTGGTTTCTTGGCTGCTGCTTCTGTGAGTGTTGATGGTGGATCTAAGCAAGATGGAAATTCTTGGCAACTTCGAGCTCTTCTCCATGTAGCACAATGTTTCTTATTGGAGCGGTTATATTTTGTTTTGTTTTTCACATTGAGTTGAAATTTGTTCTTCATTAGTAAGTGCTTCACATTTCCTTGACTTTCGGCAAGCAAGGTTGCGACTGAGTTTCCTCCAATCTTGAGCGATGTAAGCTCAGCTTCCTGGGCTATCTTTGGAACATAGAGATTGAAGACGTCCAAAGAAAGGAAACAACCCTGGCACACCATCGTCCTGACTGTAAACCATGTAGCAATCCCTTCTTCTGCTTAAACAGTCACCCATTAGCAGCCTGCAGTTTCTAGGGGAGCACAATGAAGTCTTCTGGAATTCCCAGAGTTTGTTATGATTCACACAGTCCAATACCTTTTCACAGTCAATAAAACATAAGCAAACATCTTTGGGAAAGTCTCTTTTTTCAGCCAGGATCCATCTAACAGCAGGAATGAAATCCTTCCTTTCATGTCCTCCTTTTCATTTTCTGGCAGTTCCATGAGTTGCTGAGACCTTTCTTGAATTATCTTCAGCAAAATGTTACTAGCATGCACTATTAACGATCTTGCTTGATCATTTCTGCATTCTGGTGCAACACCCTTCTTTGGAATGGAATCTCTTTTGGTCAGTTGGCCAGGTGGCTGCCTTCCAAATTTCTTGGCATAGACCGGTGAGTTCTTCCAGAGATGCATCAGTTTGTGGAAACATTTAAATTGATATCCTGATAATTCTTGGAGGCATATTTTTCACCAATGCTTTTCATGCAGCTTGGCCTTCTCCTTCAGTACCACTAGTTCTTCATCATGTTACTTCTTGAAATGGCTCAATGCCAACCAACTCTTTTTGGTACAGTGACTCTATGTATTCCTTCCATCTTCTTTTGATGCTTCCTCCATCCTTCAATATTGCAACGCGAGACTTCACTATTTTCTCCAGTCCTTTCAGCTTGGGATATCCTGAATGTGACTATGTTCATTGCACCTTTCACTATTATATTTTCCTTTGAGCTTCCCGTTGAGATTTTTTTATTCACCGCACTTGGAGGCTGTCTTTAGAGTTAGACGGCATAGCACCGGAGATGGGTGAGGTCCACAGCACAGCGCTGGACAGAGCAGCTGAGATGACAAGACTGTGTGAGGTGAGTGAGTGCAACAATGCGGCGGATGTGGTCATTTCTGGCTGGCAGAAGCTACGAGGAATGGTGTGAAAGAGGAAAAGACCCTGTTAAGTGTTTGAACTCAGGCTGCTGCACGAATCGGCGGTGGGGTGCTTTGAGTTTTGCCAGGTATCAGAACTCCAAAAAGAGAGTCACTTCTACAGGATCCAGATGGTCTCTGAGGCCAATGAATCATTCCATCAATATGCTCGTGGGTGGATTGCACTTCTGAAGAAAGGAGTTCCAGGGCAGTCCTCCTTCCCCTCTCCTTCCCTCTTGGCCCCAGCAGCCACCTGGAGCTCTGTCTCCTGGGACTTGGCCTTGTGCATATGTGTAGCTCTCAGTTGAGCAAAGTTTTTAAAGGGGATGGAGTGGGGTGGGGATAAGCCTAAGCTAGGATGCTTTTCTACAGGCAGAGAAGAGAGATGCCACAGAGTCCCTGCCAGTGCTGCCCTCTAAGACAAGAGGCTGTTTGGGTTAATAACGCAGCATCCAGACAAGCTTTCTCTTGATGGCCTGCCAACAGCAACGCATAACTGACAGCTTAGGCTCTTTCTCAAAAGGAAGTGTGAGCACAGACATTGGGCTCCAATGACGTAGACGTGCCCAGTCTACTAGGAGGATGCTGCTGATGCATACATTTGACAGGTGGACAGTGTTACTGCATGTCTGTTTACAGCATCAATCAGTTAAGAGGGCCTCTGATTGGAGGACTGAATGAAGGACCAGCCACTTTGCTAATGCAGAAATTCATCACTATTCTTCCATTGTGACTTACATATCAATACTGAAGGGTAATCCACAGGACATAGTCATGTGTCACTGTGTGTGTGTTTCCCCCTCTCTTCCCCACCCTGTGAGCGCTCTCTATGACGGCTGCACACGTTAACTGTTCCCTCCCCATTTCCAACCTTGCAAGCAGGCCTACCTTCTCCAAGTAGGTGTAACTCCAGGTTTTACCATCAGCGAAGACCCGAGACACAATCCTCCCCTGTCCATCATAGTCCACTTTCTCGCTGGTCGTCCCTCGCTGGATGCTGGCAATTTGGCCTGTGGACGAGTAGGTGACGTTGACGGCCATCAGCTTGCTGCTGGGCAACCACAGGGTGGGGTGCCCCGAGGGGTCATAGGCAATCCGGAGCAGAAACTTGCGGTGGTCGTCATAGATCTTCTCGGTCTTGGTGGTTCTATCAAAGTCGACCGAGAGGAGGTTTCTGCCGTTCACCTGTTGGGAAACCCACATGGGGTTGTGAGGTAAATCAGACTCTCTCCCCACAAGCCCCTGACTCCTCCGAGGAGCCTCCACTATTGAACAAGTACCATGGATGGGGATTGATGCACTTTGCCAGCAAATTCATGGAGCAACTTCTTGGGTACAAGTGCAAGGCAGCAGATTAACTTCTCTTAAAAAAAAAAAAGGTTTCATTAAGTGGAGACGCAGCCTGGCATGTGTTCAAAACCTTTTCAGTTAAATGTTATGAACTGTAACCAACTGATAAGTGAGAAGAAGAAGAAGAAGAAGAAGAAGGATTTGCTTTACAGTTTGTTTAGAAGATATGTAGCCAGTAAACCTGTGTAAATTACCCAAGACCCTCTGCCCCATAAAACACTGGAAAATAATTGCTTGGCAAATTCATCACGGCCACATTAAATAAGACACAGTGGTAAATGTGACTGTAACCCTTCAAAGAGCAGTTAAGTAGGAGTTGGAGCCCACATTACTGTAAATTATTAATGAGTTTAAATAGCAGGAGGTTACAAATATGACCATTGCTTTTGGCCAAGTGCTGAAATGTCACAATGTTTTAGAGTAGGTTTTTTTTTTTTTAAGTACAGTTGGCTGACAGTGACCTCAGAGACCAGGTGTGCTGCGTCTACATGGGCTGAGGACTGTACTATATTGACAAATGCTGAGGCAGTAGGGTCTCTGCGTGGCTGGGTGCCAGGTTCGGAATCTTTGCCTTCATTTACCCTTCTCGTGCCATGTGTGATCCAAGGCAACCCCCTGCCGCCCTCCCCTATTGCCACAGTATTGTGGCTTGAATCACAGAGCCTACCACATGTGCAATCTGTGCACCCTCTCCCACCGCCCCAGCCCCCTCTGCCAAGGGCAGAGACTGACCAGCTCCTAGTTGGTCTTCCCCAGTCCTGGTGTGGCCGTGGATACAGACTGAAATACTCTGTACCATATATACTTGAGTATCAGCCAAGGCTCCTCATGCTACCACCAAAAAAAGCATTAAAAATGCGCTGCAAAGCTCGGCTTACACACGAGTATCTACGGTAGCTTCTTTGATTGTTAAAATTGAGTGAGAAGAATGCGATGGTGCGTGTTCTGGCTAGAACTTGTGACATAAAGAACTCTATTATGGTTATTGTTGCTAGGTGAAGCAGAGGGGTGGGGCGGGGCGTGGGGGGGGTGTCTGACTCATGGTGCCCTTAGAGCAGCAGAATGATGTGGCTATGCCTGAGGCCCCTCTCCCCGCCGTTGTGTCCTTCTATCTCCCACGAGGCACATCGTTCTCTTTGTGCTGACTCTCTGCTTCTGCAAACACCTCGGCCTTCTCTGGTGGCTGGCCCCTTCTCTCTCTCTCTCTCATACACACACATGCAGCACCTCAATAGGCAACAAGTTAAGTACTTGGCTGAAAACTAAACTCTGGCGGTTCCATACCCTCAGTGCCTACACATGAGACCTGTGAAAAGAAAGACCTGCTCCAGAAAGATGACTGTCTCAGAATCACCATAGAACACTTCTACTTGTAGGCTTGCCGTGAGTCAGAATCGATTCAGTGTCACAGATAATACACATGGATATATGCGCACACCTTTCTTTGTGTGTGTGTGAAAACACATGTAAGCATATGCGATATACAGACTCGACATACACTGTGCACGTAGATCGGCTCTCAGACAAAATTTAGTTTTTGCATTCTATCACTGGGGTGGCACGGCTACTGACCACAGGCTGGTGGGTCACACCCCCCAGCTGCTCCATGGGAGAAAGACAACGCTATCAGCTCTCCCCAAGATCCACAGCCTCAGAAACCCCCTATCGCAGGGCCGGGAAACCTTTTTTCTTGCCAAGGCCCACTGGATATTTATAACCTACATTCTCAGGAAAGCCTGCACTTAATTAACTCACCCCTCTGTGATGAGGGGAGCCCTGGTGGTGTAGAGGGGATGTGATGGGCTGCCAACCCTGAGGTCGGTAGGTCAAAACCACCAGCCACTCCAAGTGGGAAAGAGGAAGCCTTCTCCTCCCTTGAAGTGGATAATTCTACGTGATGTGTTTGAAATACGGAATAGGGTATGACATATGTATTAAATCCCAACGAATTTCCGCTTTTAAAAAGAGGCGGGGCATAATCCTAGACCAAAACAGGCAAATTAAAAGCAAACTCGGTGAAAAACAAAAACAGAGCAACGAGGACAGATGTGTTCTGTCCTACGGGGAAGGTCCCGAGGAGCACTGCATTGACTGGATGGTGATGGGGATGGGAAGGCTGGGACGGCGTCTCGTTGGGGAGGCGTGTGGTGCTCACTGGTACTGGTGATTTCGGGTCTACTGGAGCCTGCAGGAGCCATTCCCAGCTCTGGCAGGTCGGGCTGGCGTGGGTCAGGATCCGCGGGTGGCAGCTGGTCGTCATGGGCGTTCAGCAAGTCCTAAACTCTTCCAGTTGACTGTGCACAGAGAATGCTGCGAAGTGGTGCAGAGCAGAAGGCACAAGCTAACCATAATTTTATATCTTCACAGTACTGAGAAAGAAAAGGCATCCAGAGAGACGAATCAGAAAGAAACAAAGGGAAAAAAAAAGAGTAGAGCTCTGGATGAAAAGGAAGAGATCTAATTTTTCGCTCGATGTACTAAGGCAGAAGGGAGGTGTACTGAGGGCAGGACCCTGGATGTTGAAACGTCCTGACTGTGCATTCTTGACCCCACCGTTAGTATAGCTGGTGGTCTAAGCTCTGTCTCTCATGGACTTTTGGTGCACTTTATTCCGACCCACCAGCTTTCTGAGATTGTTTCCTCCTGTGGGAATGTGGAGGGCCAGCTCTTTAAAAACATTATCCAGTACATTGTACAGTGTACACTGGTACAGATTGGGGAGAGTGGCGATACCAGGAGGGTGGAGGGAAGATAGGGTAGAAAGGGGGAACCAATCCTAAAGCTCTACATATAGCCCCCTCCCTGAGGGATGGACAGCAGAAAGGTGGGTGAAGGGAGACAATGGACCGTGTAAGACATGAGACAATAATAATAATTTATAAATTATCAAGGGTTCATGAAGGGGATGTGGGGAGGGAGGGGACAAATAAGGAGTTGATACCAAAGGCTCAAGAAGAAAGCAAGAGTTTTGAGAATGATGAGGGCAACACATGTACAAATGTGTTTGATACAATGAATGCATGGATGGATTGTTATAAGTTGTGTGAACCCCCAATAAAATGATTTAAAAACTTCCCTTTATCCCTATGAGACCAGGTGAGCCATGGCTGCCTCTGAAGTCAAGATGAAGCATTTGGGGGCCATGGGATGAAATTGGAGGGCGGGGAGCATGGACTGTCGAAAGAATGGGGAGGTGGGCACAATCTGCCGGCCAAAACCATAACCAGAGTCACGTTCCTAGTCCTCTAGGAACAGCGAAGTAGAACCTGTTTTTGCCAAGCTTAATTTTAACACACTATTGCTGCCGCCCCCATCGCCAGTTAGCCACTTTAACTTCCTCAAGTGATTTGGGACGCGTGTGCTCGCATGCACGTGTGTCTGTGTGAAGGCATCCACAAAGTACCAGCGGCGTTCCATGCATTAGCAGCCTTTTAATAAGCATTTCAGCTATTATAGAAATAGTAAATACTCATCCCAAGAAGGAAAACTCTATGTCAGATGGTCCCTATAACACACAGCCATGTAAAAATGAACCCCCACGTTGCATCCGGATGAGCAAGCACGAGTTCATTCCCCCTTCCAAAGGTCCTGATGAATCTAATCATGTAGCACATCCTTTCACTATGGGAAGAGGGTAGGGGCAGTGCATCACTCCTGGGTCGTTGCACACACGGGGGCATAAAGGAAGCGCAACCATGTTCCAAAGTGATGCCAGTCTCGTCAAATGATCCCCACCCCTCTGTTGGCAGAGCAGGGGCTGGCTCGTGCCCCGGGTGTATGTGGTGCTGTCCCCGTTGGAGCACCCACGTGGAGCAAGTTCTTCCGTGTCCCTCGGTGGCACATCGACAACTGCCGACTGCCTCGTACAGGCGCACTCCGGGCTGTGCCGCTCGGACCCCAGTGAGAAATAGGATGTCGCACAAATGTGCCCGGTGTGATCAGATCTAAATATGTGAGCATATTTATGTATGCCTCGCAACACGTTTCTGGCTTTCGTGTTTTGAAGATTGCTTTTTTAAAAAATGATTCATTAGAGCTTTTCCTTTCAGCATTTGAATTCCAGGCAGGTTCTGAAGATGAATATTATTAGGGTGAATATTTATTATGAGCGTGGCATAACAATTTTCCGTAACTGATGAAAGGCAGGCCTAACCTCCAGCTCGGGTGAAAACAAGGCACGTTTCCAAGTGTCTTATTTGTATTCTGCGTGTGCCTTTCCACACGTGTGTCAGGATTCCATTTTCTTGCAGCCCACCTCCTTTTCTTCTAATGCCCTGTTTCAAAGGAATTTACATTTTTAGTTTCTACCACACTCCCCGCTCCCTCCCTTTCTAAAGCACTTCACCCTATGTCACCGTGTCTTCATGGTCTGGAGGCTGATTCTGTGTCAGAATCGACTTGACAGCAGTGGGGTTTTGTTGGTCTCATTTTGTCATCGCCATTTTCCTCGTAATCTCTTCATCGCTCTTACACCCAGTCTTTCCCCTCGTGTCAGACACTCCACTGTGTGAGGAAAAGCAGGTTTGCCATCCAGCCCAATGCATATAGAATAGGAATACTGACAATAAATATGTGTTTGAGGTCCAACTTATTCACACGGGAATTTGGGTCCAAATCGTGCCTAGCACCTGGGCTCTGGCTTATCGGGAGAGTGCTGATAGTGTTCACACGCACACCGGACGTGGTTGTCTGGCGCACTCAATGAAGCCAAGCGTTTCTCTTCAATACCTCGATTATATGGGAAGGAGGCTTATTTTCTCCTGGCCATCCTATGCCACATCCCAGTCTCCTCCATGTGGTCTCTGTGTGACCCACATCACAGTACCCCCCCCCCCATCTGTCTCAGGGAAGGGAAGGTAAAACAAGTCGAGATCACCCACATTGTAAAGGCTGGTTTTCCACAGCCTGCCATCCATCTGGTAAATAATTGAGTGTTCACCCTGCACCGAGCACACAGCTAAATTTAGGTCAGTCATGTAGAAAAATCAGCTTCCCGCTAGGAAACATCTCTAGGTGAAAAAGGCATCAGGATGGTGGAAACAGATGACTGGGGGGCGATCCCAATGGCCAGGCTTGCCTTGGGTCTTTTACCCCCTCTTGGGTTTGCTTTGACAGACTTCAGGTTCAGTTCTCAAGTCAGGGTTTCCTTCCAGCACTGTCTCCCTAGAATGCCTGTCTCAGAATCCACTGAAGAATAAAGTTAGCAGTCAGAGATGGCCCATCCAGTCTAATCTGGAAAGGAGGAAACCCTCCCTGATGACCTTGGCATAGTCTCAATGAGAACAATCAAACGTATCAGCTGGACATCTCCTTTGGTGTGACTGAACAGACCATTTAAAATAGGGTATTCTCTGGAATGCCTTGCTGAGAGATCGTCCCTGGGCTATTTAGGAAGCAGCTAACACTCATGGCTGTGTGTGCACCGTCTATTCTGCCTGGAGGTGAGAGCTTTTCTTCATGGAGAGTCAGGCAGAGATCCAGAATCTTAAAATTGAGTTTCCTTTGCTTTCAACTCTCTTTCCCTCTATGATTTCTCATGTCTAGAAAGGCAGAGTTGGATGGGGAGAGAGAGAGAGAGAGAGACCCCAACTGAACTCTCTGCCAGGGAATCCATTCTGACTCAGAGTGACCTTGCACATACAGGACAGGGTAGAACTGCCCTTGTGGGTTTCTGAGGCGATAGCTCTTTACAGGAGTGGAAAGCCTCATCTTTTTTCCATGGAGGGCTGGTGACTTCAAACAACCGACTTATCAATTAGCAGCCCACTGCATAACCCCTCTGCCACCCAAAGCCAGCCTTGGCTTGTCTCAAGACTACTTACTGCCACAGAGTGGATTCTGACTCACAGACACCGGATCTGGGTCCAGATCCAAGACTGTACCTCTTTATGGGATGTACAGGGAGAGTCTCATCTTTCTCCCAAGAACCAGTTGGTTCTTTTGAACCAACTTTTGAACAACCTTTGTTCTTTTGAACAACCTTTTGAAGTGAGCAGTCTGAGACCCATCCTAGAGCACCACTTCTCCCAAGGCTCCTCTGTCTGAAAGCAAAGCAGGCATTCTTTTATGTGGTCAGTTCCTGGACAGCGGATTTCCCATACGCTTGCCTCTTTCCCATTGCCATTTTCCTATCTAGCAACCAAACCCGCTTCTTTCCTACCCAGCCACATTGTCCTTGTAGATGCGAGTGTGTGGCTGCCATTCTCCGGATAAGGGTGGGGGAGGCTATTTTCAAAGACTTCTGATGTCGTTTTACTGGAATTCTTGTAATACTTGTGTGACACAGTTAATTTGTATCATAGCTACAGGTATAGCATCTGCATCATATGATTAAGATGATATAGTATCTGTACACCTGTGCAGAAAGCGAAGGGGGTTGAGGCTGGTTTCAGATGAGAAAGTCTTTACTTGACATTAGAAAAAATAAAAAACACTTGAGACCAAGAAAAGAGAAGAAAACATGAAACATACCAGTAATGCCATTTCACTGATAGCCAAACAATTCATCAAGTCATTACAGCCTGCCAAGGTTCTTGGCCATTTCCAAGAAATGGAAAAGACGCTGAAAGCATCAGGGGATTCAATACAGACTGTGGTTTGGTTCCACTTCAGTTTTGAGGTTGCTGCGTGAGACTCTCCATATGTGGCCTAGAAACGATGCTACATGTCCTCACCTCACCCCAGGACCCCCTAGGGCCAGTCCTCCCCGGATCGGACGTTCTGACAAGCAGTTGTGAGGGGAAACTGGAGGGAGATTAGAGGGATGAGAAGGGAAAGCATCGGAACCCGAATGAGAGGAACAAGATTGAGTAGGCCAGAAACTGACATCAGAAGTAAACGCCAGCACCTTTCTTTCCTTCCTTGGGTCCCGGGTCTCACTAGCCAACTGATTCCCCATCTGCTCTCCTGATTTGCTGCTTCCTGGTACTTTGGCAAAAGATAAGCTCAACCACAGGCTTTATCTTACTCAATGAGCCCTGAAGAGGGGTCCTGTACAGGCGCACATATCCGTGTGCACACAGGCACCCGTACTTTCAGACAGAGAGCTAGACAAAAGACACTTCTAGCATCTGCACTCTTCACGCTACATGACTAAGACGCCATCAGAGTGCTTGACCAGAATTTGGGTGTTGTGCGTACTCGATCAGGGACCCGTTTTTGTACGGAGGTCCCCTGTGTCCCAGGAGGAGTGCGGCCATCTCCAGGGAAGGGTTCCAGCGATGAGGGGAACACTGCATCAGGAAGTGTTTATGCATCTAAGTGGGGACTCCGCGGAGACATCAGTGCTTCCTGTTTGAGTATTTCAGTTCGCGCGAAGCTGCTATGGTTCTGTAGCAAGACTTTTTGACTCACCCTCCTGTCCGGCCCACGGCAGGAAGGACAAAGCACGAGAGCGGTTTGCAAAGATCACGTACATGAGCAGCAGCAGAGGTATCCTCAAATTTCTCATAGAGAAAGCAAAAGGAAGGAGGAAGGAGCCAGCCACCACGGGAGCGCAGCTTTCCACCCGTGGTAGAGACAGCAGTAAGGCCTGGGCTCGGGAACCCCTACTCGCCCGACTCCTCGTTCCCATCACCAAGGGAGAAAATGCACCTTTCCATCCCGAGCCCGTCTCTCTTTAATATGCAGATTTGTGCTTTGGAAAACGCTCAATACTTAAACCAATTCTTACTTAATCCACATCCGCCCACGAAGAAGTCATCACTCCTACTGAGTGGGCGAAGAGAAGGACAAGATTATTAAGTCATTAGTAAAACAGGGCTCCATTGACAGGCTGGCTGGGCTGTGCGCAGTGCAATTTCCTACGTTCCCCGGGAAGAATGTATTTTTAATCACAGCTATCGCGGGGAGAAAAAAAGAAAAAAACATTTTCTCCGGTAAGTGGCTTTTAGTAGAAGCAGTTCCCTGAGTGGGCGGTCATCTGTGCCCTGAGGCAAAGATGCCACCCTAAGTGCAGCCATCGACAGATGAGGGGGCACTGGGGATGAGCCATCCCCACAGAGGGGCCAGTGGACAAGGCAGTGGATGGGGCAGCTTCCATCCCCTTTCCAAGACGCACTTACCCTCAGCTTCCGACCAAAGACATTGACTTTCCCCTGGGCTTGCTCCTTCCGGAATCGCCATTCCACCAGGTTCTGACCGTTCTCCCCAGGAAGAGTCATGTTCCTCTTGGCTACCGTGGGGTTGGCCGTGCCCGCGAGGACATGGGGCTCAGTTTGGTAATGGGAATCCAGACCACTGGCATAGAGGATCCTGAGCGAGCCGTCGTAACCAATCTGGTAGCTGTTTCTTAGTTGATCTGGAAAAAAAGAAGAGTCAGCCTGGGCTGGAGCAACATTTGGATGGTTTTGTCAATGCGATCTACATTTCAGATTTCCTTTGACGAGGAAATGAGAGCCTTCCCTGATGTCCTTTCAGAAAGTAACAAAACAACGTTGATTAAAAAATTTTTTTTAAAAGCCTTTCGTACTCTCAGAAATTTGGTTGAATACCCAAGGCCAGCTGTGGAAGTTCTGGAAGCCTCCATTCAATAAAAAGCCTTTCCCTTCTGTGTCCTGTGATCCTTTGGCCAGATGAAAGGAGGGCTCACTCCCATGCGTGGCATGTGCAGTAAACACCTGGTAAAGATCCATTTCTAGGAAACTGGTGTCTTCCTCACCGACACCTCAGAAGCCTTCCTTACTCCCACCCCTTTTCATTCTCTGTCAAAGGAGCTTTGATTCTTTTAATAGTGATACCTCATATGCCCACATAGGTGATACTTTTCTTCCAACACTAATGCGAAAAGAGCGGGCAGGGTGTCATACCATACTTTGGCCTCCTCCCCAAACCAACAAAATGAAGACTGTACTATTGCAAACCACCTCTCGACTTTCAGATTTTGTATAACATAAGGCCAGTAGAGGAGAAGAAATCAACTGGTTTTAGAGTGTCTGAGATTTCTTGAGGGAAAATGAGTCAAAGAACTATAACAGATTTCGTACATAATTATTCTTAGGGCTATAACATCATGAGTGCTAACATAATGGTAGGCCTTTTATTGAAGATTATTTAAAAAAGAACGATAGCTGCTTACGGAAGATGCCATTTGAGCCTGGAGTAGCTACTTGGGAACTAGCTGGAGGTGTTGATCACACAGTTTTGTGTACATTGGTCACCTAGAAGTGGTGACTTTTCACCTCCACAAAGTATTAGAACAAAAGGAGTATGGCCAGGGACTGGTATCATGACATTGAACATACATGTATCTATTTGTACACATACAATATTCTTTCCAGGTCTTTCCATTCTTTCAATCCCTCAACACATCTATAAAACCAAAGTCTATGGAAGATTTTTATCCAACAGCATGTCTTCAGACTGAATTAAAAAAAAAAATCCCAAAAGTCCCGATGGGTAGTTGGGGAGTTTAGAATAAAATTCCAAGTGACATCATAGGTTGATTCAAAAAGAATTGTGTCTCAAAACACTGTGCTTGGAATACAGGGCATGGGACATGCTCCCAAGAAGTGTATTCAGGACCCCAAAGGGGGTGACTGCCTGTGAGGATTTGGAATTAAAATTATCTCATTAAGTGAGAGTGGGGAGAGACACCATTTTCAGAAGAACATGATATATCTTATATATAATCACATTTTATATATGTGGTTATTTTATATTCAATGTAGTATGTGATTCTGAACATGCACATATAATTATTGTGCATCTATACCTGATGGTCTCACCCATGCTGACCATCTTATGAGGAAACGGGGATTGTGACTCACCATTCAGGTGCTAGCGATACCGTACACAAATGATCAAATTGGTTTAGAATTACCTTGGACCATGGTGTAGAAGGAGTCGATGGAGGAGAGATTGGAAGTGATGCTGACATCCTCTTCTCGGCTGGATGACTCGAGGTCCACTGTGATTGCTTTGTCCATGTCCCCATGAAGGTTTGTGACCACTCCGGTGGGGAACGTCACGTTTGTCAGGCGACCTTCACCGTCATAGCTACATGAAGGAGGCATCAGCGTGGTGTTAAACGGAAAGCTGCAGGCACGTCTTTCTCGCACCGAAAATGCATGACAACATTAGCTGCACAAATTTGGGTGAATATTTGTCTTTGTTCATGAGCTAGGCAGAGTGAGGACTTCAAACATGCTTTGAAGTAATCACAAGCCTGTTTAACATAGAGAAAACTCACTGGCGACAGCATGAGTAAACAGAACAGCTCTCCATCTCAGGGTAGTATTCTTTGATGTGTGACCAAAATCCCCCCCGCACATCTCATTTGCTGTTTCAAAGGGAACATGTTTGCGGAAACTCACATCCTCAGTATTCCTCCATCTTGCCTACCAAATAGATTTCACCTCCCATTATACCAGTTTTTAAATTTTTTCTAAAGTATGCCCTCTATGGTAAGGCAATAATTCATAGCTACCTATAATGTGGTCCAAAAAAGTATGCAGACATACATGCGTATACGTGCCTATGTAAAATTATTCTTTTAACAGCTTGTGACAACCTTCCCAGATTTATAAAACCAAAGCCAATGGAAACCTGTATTTCTCACTGAGATAATGCAAATTGGGTCTCGAGTATTGTTGGTGACAAGGTGTCCGGTTTGTATGGACATAGCAGGAATGGATGACACTTTCAATGGTGTTCTGAATTAAAATGTAGTCTTTCCTGACCAGTGAGGATTGTTTAAGGACCCCTGGAGGCACAATGGCTATGTGGTCAGCTGTGCAAACCCTACCCCATGGTTCTGGGGGGACAAAGACCTGGTAGCCTACATCCATCAAGTTGAGGGTCAAGAACAATCCATGGGGCAGCTCTGTTCCATGGGGTCTCTATGAGGTGAAATCAACTTGACAGTCACCACCACCCATAACCACACACGATCTGTTCTCAAGGATACATTTACCTTTTTTGTTTTGTTTTGGTTTGGTTTTTTGGGGGCATCACTGCTCTCTGGTGGTGGGAGTAGGAGGCCCAGCCCCACTGCTGGAATTGAACCTCTGTCCCAGTGGGTTGCAGTCCCACGCACAACCA
The DNA here is from genome assembly GCA_004026705.1 of Nesogale talazaci. Lineage (NCBI taxonomy): Eukaryota > Metazoa > Chordata > Mammalia > Afrosoricida > Tenrecidae > Nesogale > Nesogale talazaci. The sequence goes on from PVJH01032012.1 coordinate 20,644, forward strand.
CTACACCACTGGGGCTCAGCCCTACATTTACATTTTTTAACGATATGTTTACTTTTTCTAGTAAAGTACATATCCATCCTGGTGGCATACGGGTTCCACAGTGAGCTGCTAATTGGGAGGTCAGCAGATTGAAACCACCCGCTGCCGCTGCTGGCTCCCTGGGCAAGGCAGGACTTCCTAACTGCTCAGAGTGACCATGGTGGAGCTGATGGGCAGTTCTACTTGGTCTTACAGGCCCGCTATGAGCTGGAATGGGCTTGAGGGCAGGGGGTCTGGTGTTTGGGTGTGTTTTACTTTTTCTCCCCATGCAAATGGAAGAGGGACCCGTATCTAAACCATTAGAACTGATGGCCCTAAATATGCATCTACAGTTAGCTACCTTTTGTCCAGGAACATCACATGCCTGTGACTCGGTTCTTTGTGGTTGCACCGAGAAAATTTCATATTCTCTGAGAGAAAGAAGCAGAAGGCAAAAGTTTGGAGCAGAAGCTGAGAACTCCACTTCTGGCTGCATTTAGACTGTGGCTCAGGGGGTTTCTAGCCAGAGGAGGTTCTATGGTAAACAACACTGGAACCATGTCTGGATTAAAATAAGCCCAGCACGGAACTAGTAAAAATGTTATGAATGAGCCAGAGAACATGAAAGTGGCCCACTGCGCACAGGGAGGGGTGTGAGGGCGGGGACGAGGAGAGAGAGGACTTTATTGCCACTTTGCAATAAAGGGGCACAGTGTTCTGCGGGGCACAGCCAGCTTTGAGTACGGAGAGTCATCATGAGGAGGAGTTAGGTAACAGAGGTTGAGACGGTTCCTCCAGGACAACGTGGGGAGAAGGCAGAGGAGAGAGGTGGCTGTCTCTGGGTGCCTAGTGATGGCTTGATCCTTTTAGTTCAGTGGGGACACCATCCGTCAGACCACCCGTGTGACTGCCTCGACCTGCCAGTGCTGTGTAGCACAGTCCTGCCAGCGGCAGGCACGGCACGAACGTGGGGGGGCTGGTAGTTAGGGAAGGAAGAGAAAGTAAATGCATGTGAACCATCCTTATTTTGTGCACTCATAAAAGGCAGAGTGAAGGAAATTAAGCAGGCATCTGTCCCCTATTTCTCCAACTCTAATGCCCCTAGCAGGTTAGGGCATAAAGGCACAGTTTGTTGCCCTTTTTGTGTTGGGGGAAATGAGTGCGTCTACAGCGACAAATGCAGGTTTATTTGTACAGCAAAGCAGAATTACAGCGTGACAGACAAAAGCAGCCCAGGGGTTAATACTGGCCTCTCTGACCCGGTTGCCAGCTTCTCCTCCCAGCCCCCAGCGCCGACTGATGAATGGAGTAGTTTAGGATAGGGATTTGCTTGCATTCCCTCCCATCACGTGTTCATCGTGGTTGCTCTTCTCTCCCATACGATCAATGAAAGATCTGCCTGGAGCAAGGGACACTCTGGATTCACTCAGGTCACCCCATGGATGAGGGAGCCGGCAGCAGCCCACTGCCTGCATGGTGACTTGGGATACTGGGAATTGGGGTCTGCATCACCGTGCAGGGATTCCATCTCTTTGACATCCAGTCCCAAATCTCAATTGTGTGGGGCCAACATTGAAGCCATCACGGAGCCAGATTTGCTGGATGCCAGTGAAGCCATGAGACAGCCTGGCTGTCCCATCTGAGTTCTCCCAGGACACTGGGAAGAATCCTTGAGTGCTCTGATGCTTCCCCCTGCCCCCAAGGATTTTATTGGGGGCTCTAACAGCTCTTATAACATTCAATACATAATTTATATCAAGCATATTTATACACATGCTGCCATCTTAATTTCCAAATATTTTCTACTTGATCCCTTGGTATAAGCTCCTCCTTCCCCCTCATTTGTTTTTTTTATAAATCATTTTCTTGGGGGCTCATACAACTCCCATCACGATCCATACATACATCAAATGTGGCATGCAGGCCACATTTGCACACTTGTTGCCATCATCACTCTGAAAACATCCTCTCTCCACTTAGACTCCCAGTACCAGCTTCTCCTATTTTGCTTTCCTCCACCCTCCCCCTCCTCCTCCCCCATGAACCCTAATAATTTACAAATTGTTATTACTTTTTCATATCATACACTGTCCAATGTGTCCCTTCAGTCACTTCCCCATTGTCTGTACCCCAGAGAGGAGGTTATACGTAGATCTCTGATATCAGTTCCCCCTTTCTATTCCACCATCCCTCCACCCTTCTAGTATCACCACTCCTACCATTAGACCTGAGGGATCCCACCATCCCTCCACCCTCCCAGTATCACCACTCCCACCACTAGCCCTGAGGGATCATCTATCTTAAATTCCCCATGCTTCCAACTCCAGTTTACATCCCCTGATCTAGCTGGACTTGCCAGATAGAATTGGGATCATGATAGTGGGTTGGAGGAAGCATTTGAGAACTAGAGGAAAGTTGCATATTTCATTGTTACTACACTGTACCTTGACTGGCTCATATGCTTTTACA
>PVJH01032013.1:0-23130 GCA_004026705.1 Nesogale talazaci
GTGAGGACAGACATGAGATCCTGCTGGTTTCTCAGTGGGGCTGTAAGGTCTTTGGAAGCTGGCATTGGCATGGCCATTGACCCCAGAAAGCGGGCCACAGAGAGCAGCCTCAAGAGCACTGAGGACCCATCTTCCTTTGCTATTCTGACTCCATGCCACCAACCCACTCTGCTCCGTGTCCCACTGCCCTGCCAGTGGCCTGAACAAAAGCCTTGCTTCCCCTAACACACACTTTCTCCTCGGCTTTCGGTAAGTCTGGTCTGGGCCTCACCGTCCCTACTCCTGGAGTTTCCATCTGAAGGCCCCTGTGGACTTCAACCGCAGTCAGTCTTCATTGACCTTGACCATGCTGCAACCCAAACAAAGAACTGCCTAGAGCAGTGGTTCTCAACCCTCCTCATGGGTTTGATTCTTAGCTGGCATTGCTGCCTTCTAGTCATGTGATCTTGAACAAACTCTTTGACCTCCCCTGTCACCTGGTGAGGAGACAAGCACTCCCATGACTGGCCCAGCAGACAGCCTCATGGTCAGTGAAGGAAGCATTGAAGTTGTCTGGGGTTTCATTTTACTTGGATCAAGGTGCACAGAGGCAGCAATCAATGGGCAAAAGAAATGAGTCTCCATGAGCGCCCCCCCCCCTCCATTGGCGGAAGCCCCCCTGGACACCACATCCTAATGAGAGTCTCGACTGAGATTAACCAGGGTGTCCTGATAGCCAGCAGAGACCCGGCTGCTTCCAAACAGGTGACCCCGGAGCTGACTACAGATGGCTCTGGATTCCCTAGGAAGGGCATTCAGCGCACAAGGCAGGAGTGCACCTAGACACAAGTGACTCCTCCGCAGGCCTGTGCAACGGGACTGGATCAGCGGCAATGGGTGGAGCACCATCCAGAAGGCTCGTCTCCATTCCCACCAAGCATCCTGCTGTGTCCTCGAGCCTTCAGCAACATGGCCGAGGCCTGAGTCCTCAGTGGGGGAATCAGAAAACCAAAAGGTCTTCCTCGACCACGTCCTGGGCACCCTGTTCCAGAAGATGTGGAAAGATGCAAGACACATTTTCTTGGCTCCCGAAAATCAGAGGAAGATGGGCAGCTACATTCATGTCTTTGAGATTCACCGTGACATTGGCATAGTAAAAGTCTCTGAAGAAGCCGCCTCAATCTTGTTCCACTCCAAATTCTTCCAATTTGGATATTTTCTATAGAATTGGCATAAACACTCTGAAGCTGAGCCCTCTTGGAGGAAAGTAATGGGAAAAAATCTAAAGGTCCAATGTTAGTGATTGATTGATATATAAAGTTATATGTATATATACATATATATATTCTTATTAAATATAGATATACTTAAGCTTGGAATTAAAAAACTGGATCCTCTATACCACATTTGTATTTTGGATACTTGGCATATTCCTGTAGTAAACCTTAGTCACTGAGTTTGTGCTGGGGGTGGTTGTTGTTTATATTTTTAGGCACTGAGTTTTTATAGTCAGGTTTCAGGGTTTTGTTTGATGCATCTGCTGTCCTGGATATCTTTTTCTCCTTAGGTATTTTTTCTCATTTTCATATCATGCCAGGCTTTATTACCTGGTAATAAGTTGCAAGGCATATGAATTGAGTTGCTTCTAAACAAGTATCAATCATTTGTGATGGGCGTAGTAGAAATTACAACTGCTGCAATCAGGCTTTTCCTTATTACGAAGTTGTAATGGGCAGCAGTTGTAACTCCTGAAATTAAATTAACAGTGACTCCATCAAATCGTGTGCCAAGCCAGAGAGATCAAGTAAACACAAACAGGCTTGACCTTGTTAGAAATGTGCGATTTTCAGCCTGCGCGTGTGGGAGCCACCGATTTGGAAAGGGTTGTAAATTCTTGAGAAATGGGGACTTTTTTCCATCTCAGTAAAAATACCCATCATTTGGCAAACCAGGGTGTCCTTTTCCTTGAAGAGATTGTAGTGATTGATTAGCCAGAGTGCTGCTGAGACAAGACAAGCCAACCAAAGAACTGGAAAATGGTGTGTAATCACAAAAGCATTACCGGGCCCTGAATGGAGCCCAATCATTAGAATTAAGCCGAGGCATTCTCATCATCCCATGCCTGGAAGCCTTGTTTATCTCCACCACCTTGACCTCAAGGGGCCATGCACAGGGCCTTGCAGCTACAATTATGCCCAGGGTCTTCTGTGTCATTCTTACCCTAAAACCCCACACCAAATGCAGATCAAAGTCAGCCTCCCTGGAGAGAGTGGAGACACCAAGGTATCTGTGGTTAACCCCCCTCACCTACGGGACATGCAGATGCGGTGGGGTGGGGACGGGGGTTTCTATTGACATTGCTCCAAAGCTCTGGGGAAATGAGAAGCAAGTGGGGCAGGCACAGATAGCAGGTGGACAGAGGAAAAGAAGGATGCCGATCTCGCATGTGTTCAGCTCGCACACCTGAGATGCCTTGTGGGCACACGCAGTCCTCCACCCATGTAAGACGCCCCAGCTCAAATTGAATCCCCAAGTGCTGGGAGTTCAGAGGCCTTGAGAGCGATCAAATGATCCTCAAGGCATCAAAGGATGAAACAGGGTCATGAGAAAGGAAGACGCTACCCCAACCTGTCTCTGAGCTAGCTCCCCAAACTCACCCCCGTCAAGTCAATCCCAGCAAGTCATGCTGACCTTGGAGGGCCGAGTACAACTCTGCCATAGCACTTCCGAGACTGTCATGTAATTCAGAGGGAGGCAGGCTGTCACATCTCTGTCCCACAGAGTGGTGGTGTTGGGCGTAGGGGGAGCTTCAAACTTCCATCCTTTCAGTTAGCAGTCGAGTACTTGGGGGGGGGCGGTCCCCAACATTCTAATGGGTCCTCCAGAGCGACTTTGCCATTGTGGAAAATATTAAGAGACAGACACCTGGGCACAGGCACTCCTCAGCCCACACCCAGACTGAGAGTTAATGTAATTTCCCATGGTGTTTCCGATGGGGCTCACAGACCTTTCAGAAAGCAGACACGTCATACAGCTAACATTACATACCTAATAGGGCATATCATAAGGGCGGAACATCATACACCAGCAATAGGTGAGTCACCATCTTGACCTAGTGCTAGTTGACCTCGAGAACCCCTGACCCCTCCCCAGGGGGATACTCCATTACAAGGTGAGTTGACTATGGGACCTGATTGCTCTTATCAACAGAGAACCTCCAGACACATGGACTAGCCAGACTCGGGCAGGAGACATCGCTGACCGTAGCTCTTTTAGGACAGTATCTTTAGGGGATGGGGGCTATGAGAGGGGCCATGCTCAGTCATGAGAAGGTATATTAAAACTTACTGAGACCTCATAACTGTGAGGGTCTCCCCGCCCCCACGCCCCCCCCCTGAAGTGGCCTTCCTGGACTCATCTTGTGAACGTGAAGGATTTAGCTGCATGATATTCTCATCCCGTCCCTCAGTGTAACCAAGTAGTGGCCCTCACCACCCTGCACCCCAGACTTTTCCCAGAGATGGTAGCACACAGGGGCTGGCATTGAGCAGTTCTGCCCAGTCGCTGTTCTTGAGCCGTCATGGATTTCAAAGTGGACGTGGTCAGGATGGCCGGGTGGCAGGCTCCCTCATTAACTGCTCCTCTCGTGGCAGGCAAGAGGCTGAGTTCCGCATCAGGGTGAGGAGTTTAGATCCCTGTTAGGAGCTCGGGGACATGCAGCCAAGCAGAATCGATTCCTGTCACTCACACACAAATACCGGATTATAGATCAGGGTGCAGCTGCAGTGCTTTAATCTTAAAATCAATACGGGAAAGGAAGTTGAACTTGTGGGGCTCCTGTGGAGGCTGTAATTTGGGTCCCTCGGAGGGCCGCCTTACAGAAGCCTCGCGGTCCCCTTCTTTTCTGATTATTTGCAGGCAGAGGGGGTAGAAGACGAGAAAGCGCCACTGCGGAAATAGTCTGGCACTGCGTGCAAGGGCAGCTCAGAGCTCGAGCTAGTCTCCCACTGAGTCCCGAACAGCTCTCTGCTTGTCAGTTCTTTCTTATTCCCGTTCCCCATCATCTGTCTTTAAGTCGAGTAAAATGCCTCTCATTCCAGATGTGTCACCTTCCAACCGTAAGACACCTTTTACCATGTTCACATCCCACGGCTAAGTACCAACGGCCGATATGACTTTCTCAAACTGCATATTCAACACATCCGCCATTGACCAAAGGATTCCAGGCCGATAAGACTGTGCTGCATATTCGTGCCTGCATAATTCTCCTTTTGAAAGAGGCATGAGCTGAGGGTTTCAACAGACGAGACCTTGATGTGCTGCACAGGATGCTGGTCCCTAAGTCTCGAGCTGGAAGATGGCCTTGTTCTTCCCTTTGGAGATTTAACGCCTTTATATTCTTGTGAGGAAAATACCCACCCAGAACATTTGCCGACTCAACAATCCCTGTATGACCCAATTGTTGGCGTTGAGACTACAGTCTCTCATTCTCTCTATACTTTCCCGAACCATCTCAGACATGAACAGAAACCCTGTTCACTATGCAAAACTTTCCCCTTTCACCCTCCCCTCCCGCCCCTGATACTCTTTGGTTTCTACAGGCAAGGGAGTGTCGAAAGCTTGGTGGAAAATTCCCATCACCTTTTCAGTCCATTTTTTTTCCCACATGCTTTTTGAAAGCCCCCTCGTTGATGCTTATTTCATGTAAGTGAAGCCGTATACTCATTCTCCTTCTATGACAGGTGTGTTTTGTCCAGCATCCTGTTGTCAGAGCCCACCCAAGCAACACCAGGTGTCAGGCTTACAGTGCTCTCCATAATGTCCTCCTTCAAGTGTCCTCCAGCCAGTCCTGTTTCATAGCAAGTCTGTGGACAACAGGAGGAAAAACCACCCCCTCCTATACCCTCCTCACCATTGTTCTCATGTTAGAGCCCATTGTTGGAGCCACGGCGTCCATCGCTCTTGGCAAGGGCCTTCCTCTTGGGGGCTGCCCCTCACTCTGCTTTCCTAAGCATGGTCCTCCAGAGTCTGGTCTCCCCTGACAGCATCCGAGACAACATCTCACTGCCCTGGGCTTCCACGGAGCGTTCTGGCTGTACTTCTTCCCAGACAGGTTTGTTGGCCACGCAATAGTATTCCATCGCGCGAATGAATCCTCTTTTCTGTTCATCCTCTGTTAATGGGCGTTGCCATTGTTGCTGCCAGCTGGGGGGTGAGTGATATGAAAAGTGCTACAGTGAACATGGACGGTTGTCTGATTTCATTTGGCCCCCGCGTCCGCTGCGGTAAGAGCAATGGGAGGTCCCGTGACCGAGTGAGAAAATAGTTGATCTGTGCTCAAAAGCCCTGAATGGAGCAGTCAGAGGAGCCACGTGCCAACACCCCTCTCTGGGCTGGTTTCCCCCTCTTTAAACTGGGGCTGATGACTGGGCCCACCTGATCGCAGGACTGTTAAGTGGGTTACCTGAGGTGAAGCTTCGGGAGTGCTGAGCACGATACCCGGTGCTTGTTAGAAGGCAATAAATGTTTATCATGATGATTAATACTGTGAATCTTAAGTCACATATGTCGTGTATGTGAAAGCATTCTACAGATCGTGAGGCACCATCCAAATGTTAGTCTGTGTTGCTCTTACTCGATGAATGGGTTTGAAGCTTTTAAAACAAGTCACAGAAGCCCTTGGCTTTGTGGTAACTCTCAGAGGCCTCCCGTCTCAAGGTGGAGCCCTGGAGGTAATAAATTTGCATTCGGCTTTCCCTCTTAATCGCCCCTGAGGGAGGACTCATGGGTGCCAAGAATTCCATGGACTCTCTTTGGAAACCCCCGTGCCATGTCCTCATCATACAAAGCACCCTCTTAGGTCTTTGGAAGACCAGCACTACGGAAGACGCCTGTGATGCTGTTGTTTGGCTGATATTTGTGAAGAGCCCATTCTCCCGGGGGAGCTCCCATGTCTTGAGCCATGACACTTGTTCAGTTGTCCGTCCCTGTCTATCACGGGACTGAGTAGACGCCTTCTCACCACCGTCTGCCTTCTTGTCCCTCGCTCTTCCTGTCCAGAGCACGATCATTGTGGAGAAGACAGTGCAAGACCTCATGAACCTGATGCATGACCTGAGCGCCTATTCAGACCAGTTCCTCAACATGGTGTGCGTGAAGCTCCAGGAATACAAGGACACCTGCACTCTGGCCTACAGGTGAGCTTCCAGGAAGAGCAAAGTAGCGTCCCCATGGCTGTTCCCTTAGTAACGATGACTTCATAGCCAAACTGTCACCCTGGCAGAAAGGGACCATCCTCAGTGTGACAATGGGCATGATGAGAACATGGGCCCTAGGAACAGTCTTCGAGGCCCTGTACGGTCATACTGACCACAAGCACCAAAGGTGCTGACAGTTGGGGGGTGCTCTTATAAGGTTTCCTCGAAAGCATCGAATTGTAGGACCTGGTTCCACAAGGAGATTTCCGGATCTTGAGGCATCCATCTCCTGTTCCTAAAAGAGCCTTAAAATAAGTCAAACATTCCCAAGCTGCTAGTGTTAATAATGTACAGTCTGATTTCATTTTAGCCCTTATAAACAAGGCGTCTCGTGACGTGTGACGTCGAACCTTCCTACCGTCACGAAAGGATGGTTCGTTCCTGTCTTCCTTGTGAGTGGAAATGAGAGTCATTGGTGTGAACCTGAAAACCTTTACTTAGCGATTTCTTTTCTCGGGGTTCCAAAAATGACTCCGGCTGGTGAAGACGATCATCGCACTGTGCATAGAGAGTTCATAATAGGAACAAATTGCGGCCTAGCTGACAAGACACGAAACATTTAGGGAACGAAAAAGAATGCATGAAACACTAAATGATGTGTGATATATAATGAAAGAGAGCTAGGTAAAGCACAGTACATAATCAGGTGCTCCTTATATAATTTGGACTAGAGAAAAGGTAGATGGAGTCAGGAGAGATAGTGTTGACGGTGAGAGACGTTCCAGACCTCCGACTGCTGGGTGAGGTGTGGAGAGGTGGAAAGAATACTCCACGCTAGAGAGGAAGCAGGAAGGTCTTTGCTTGATAGTGGGAGGAGCCCATGGAGGAAGAGGACATTCTACCGAAGGCTCTCCAAGTGACTAGCAGGAGACGGGGCTAATAAAGGGTTGTGTGACATAAGACGACGCAAAAGGTTTGGAAGGAAGTTTTAGGGAGCCGTTTCAGATGATAGGGATGGAAGTGTATGGAAAAGGCTCATGAGAATGGTAATTCAATTGAAGAATGCAGCCAGTGTCACGGAGTTGTCTACATAGAGAGCTGTTCAAATTGGAGTATCTTTGTCACCCCAAAGTAAACATATAACAACAGCTGGGAAATTTAGATGGTATGCAGTCGTTAATATATAGCAGATGAACGGAACATGGGTTAGTACTTAACCACCCTCATCTCAGCCACAAACAAATACCTAGGCCTATTTATAAAATTTCAAAAATGCAGACTCACTTATCTCAGGAAATGATATTCTTCCAATAGTATTTTGTAGTTTTTGTCCAATAATTATTTAACTCTTTTTACTCAGTGCTGCAAAACATGGTAGGTATCAACTCAAAAAACATGGAAGGAGATGATTGGTTTGCACCTCTGTCAAGTTCTTTTAAGATCACACACACACACACTAAAAGCCACTGTTCTTTGTTAGCTGAATAAGAATGGAATTACTGGGCCTTCAAATGCTTTGTTTTGAATTTTGCACACCCACACTCCAATATGGTTTTATCAATGTTATGTCCACTAAAAAGAGAATCTAGTGACATTTCAGATCTGAAAAATGAAGTAGTAAATAGGTATTTTAATTAATTGTGCGTGAAGCACTGCATAAGCATTACGTTTACTTTATCTTTCCCATCATTGAATTTTAATGTTTTTTTTAAGTCAAGCATTGCCTTTGTTATTTTGCATTAGATTATGGGCCCCCAGTACTTTCTAGCAAATAATAATGCTCAGCACTATTGATACACTGGAAATTGTGTAGAACCGGTTCAAGACCAGGTAAAAGAGACTCTACAGCCCAAGGCTCTCTTCCTCAAGGACATTCAGATGTTCTTGTTGGGCTAGCCTGATGCTTTATTCATTGTACATAATTTCGTCGTCATCTTTTCTGACAGGTAATTTTCCACCCCCTCAATATGTCAGGTGACAGGAAGGTCACTTTGCCCCCAGAACAGAATGCTTCCTTTGAACAGCTGTCACCTGACCGCACCTTCTTCTGATGCCATCCCCTCCTTTTCCATTGGATCTTGGCCTTTTTTCCTGCAGTGATTCCAAATCACATTGACCCTTCACAAGGGAGCATGCCCAGCCCAGTCCAGGATTTCCCTGACACTCTGAGGAGGCAGCAGAAACATTATGGTGCTTGTCGGGACCAGATACTGGTCACTTTGCTTCTTGGTGAGGGCTGAGGGTCTCTCATCTCCACCTCTGTCAGAGCCTAGACATGGTGTGAGTGAGTGGGGACACAGAAGTCAACCCCTCACAGACCCTGCCCTCAGTGGGCCTATATTTCTTCCAGAGGATCCGGACAAACATGAGACAGAAGTAACACGAGAATATCCACAGCAGTAATTACAACAGAAAAGATGATAACGTAGATGTACTGTTGATACCAGCTTAAGTTTGACCAAAAGCAGAGGACCCCACAGAGGTGTTGACCCGTGTTGTTTCCATGACAATGCAAAGGGATTTGGACTGTGTGGGTCATAAGAAATTATGGATACGGTCGCAAAGAATGGGAATTCCAAACACTTAATCATGCTCATCTAGAACCTGTACATAGACCAAGAGGCGTTTGTTCAAATGGAACAAGGGGGTACTCCACGGTTTAAAATCAAGAAAGCTGTATGTCGGAGTTGTGTGCTTTCACCAATCTGTCGGCGGAGCAAATGATCAGAGAAGCTGAAATACAGTGAAGAAGAATGGCATCCGGATCGGAAGAAGAGTCGTGAATAACGACCCACAGTATGCCCGTGACACCACCCTGCTTGCCCAAAACAATGAGTCTTGGAACATCGACCAATGGAGATCAAAGACTGTGGCCTTTATTAAGGATCACACCTCAGCGTAATGGAAAATCCAAATCCTCACAAGGGCATGAATAAGTCATGTTGCTATAAGCCGAAGGCCACTTTAGGTTGGAGCCAGCTTGCTGGCACCTCCTAAAACAGGTAAGGATGGCAAGCCAGAAGAAAGAAATGATGAAAGGAAGACAGCAAACACTTGATGAAGCTTAGCAAGTAGGCCTTGAAGGAGCTGGATGTCAGTGGACTCCAGGGGGCCAAAGGAAGCTGCAGGGCCCCCATGTCGGGGAGGTGAGAACAGTGGGTGAAGTGTAGCATGTCTAGGTGTTGGGTTCCACGAAAGGATCCCATATTGGAAAGTCCCAAATACCAGGCTCAAGGAATCAACCCTTTGAAATTAAGTAACAGGGAGCCATTGAAGTTGTGTAGACAGGAAGTACCAGATCAGAGGTGTGCTAAGGGTAGGTTCATCTGCACTTCGTGGATGATGGATTGGAAAAGCAAGAGCACGGAACCACAAGGGAAAAGAGAGTGCAAGCACATCCAATTCCAGGAAACCCAAAACCAAACTCTGCCACTGAGTCAAACTCAATTCGTAGCGACCTTCCAGGGCAGAGTAGAGCTTCCCCGTTCAGACTTTGGAGACCATACTCTCTGGGAGCAGCCAGCCTCATGTGTCTCCCAATGAGATCCTGGTGGATTTGAACCACCCACCTTGTAGTTAGCAGCCCCGTGTTTAACTCAACCCCGTGTTTAACCCACAGAATGCATTCATATGAATTGGCACAAAAAATGGAAGGGAATTGACAGAGGTAGGAGGCATCAGGAAGGAGAGATTTGGCCACTGGTTGGCTGCTAGGCCTCACTCAGGAAAAGTTAAGAAGGCAAACTAGTTCGTATGCAGTCATGTATTTTCTGTTCTATTATCTGTAGTGATTAAAAAAACTGAAGATCTTGCATTTACCCATTACATATAGTGTTGTTATTTTTAGCTCCTCATTTTAGTCTATTGAGATATTTTTGAATCCTTATTCTGTCATTAAAAGAAGAAAAATCTTAGCTATTCCTCCAAATTCCATGTCACGCTCAATTTTATCAGTAACGTTGTAGTCTTGTCAGTTCATGTGAAGTGTTCAGTAGGCGAGAGCGAAGACAAAAACGTCGCGGCCATACTTCTCCAAACTTCGTTTCCACACTAAGGAATCACTTCACAAGTTCATCTGTCTTCCTATACACTCGGGCTTTGGTTCCAAAGCGGTGCTTGGCTTGGTGCCTAGGTTCAAATGCTAGCTTCCCCACCTGCCAGAGGTAGGTCCACGCCCTTGAAAAATCACTCTGCTTCTCGGTACCTTCTTTTCCTTTTCCGCACAGAAGGGCAGCATTAGCCCATCCCTCTAGTATTGTTTTCAAATGAGTTCATTCATGAGGTAGTCACTTCAAACAATTTTAGATACTTTGAAAGCTCCCCAAACGCGATTGGCTGTTACTTTGATGGTGCCGACGATGATGACCGTTCCCGACACCCTCCCTCGTGGTCCCTGGTTGACAGGTTCTGGTGAGCCATGTGGCTCTTACAGAGTAAAGCACCGCCTGGCCCCACACCATCCTCCCAACTATTCCATGTTTGAGCTCACTGCTGTGACCAGGCTTCCCCGCGGCCTCAGGCAGCGCCTTCTTCGTGTTGCTCTCTGACCCTCTACTTTTCCAAGCACAATCTTCTCCAAGCCTGGGTCTTTCCTGGCGATGAGGTCCAAAGTACGGGAGACTTAGCCCTTGCTTCCAAAGAGCACTCTAGCCGTAGTCACTACAGTGCCGTTCGTCCAAGGTTCTTGATGTAGATGGCGCGTCTTCTTTTTCACCACCTGCTCTAGAGGTGACCTCTATTGTTAGATTTTCTGGTGGTATGCGCCCACACCTCTTCCTTTTAAAGCTGCAGCCCCTCCTGCCTATCTTCTCAGAAGGCAAGCGGGCACGGACAACACCAGGAACTTGTTCAGGAAGGCCCCGCTCCCCGAAGCTTTTAGGACCCACGGCTTCCTGTCCACCCAGCTTCTTCCTAAGAGCATTCATCTGCTCCAGCTCTCAAATTCCCCTCAGAAACAAAGTCAAGACAACCAAGAGGTAGATTTGCCCTTTCTTCTTTCAGATCAGCTAGCCCCCCAGTTAGGAAAGGAGCCCAGTCATGGAACTTGTTCTCCCCCCCACATCACTGCCCTGGTGGGAGTAGGAAGGAAGCCCAGCCTTGCTCCTGGAGAGCTGCTGCTGGATTTGAACCGCCACCCCTGTGGGCCGCAGTCCCACATGCAGCCACGGCACCACCAGGGCTCAGCTATGGAACATGTTCTCGGTGAGTTCTTCCTCCGAGTTTTACTTGCTTTTTCCTCGCGAGCCATCTCTAAGCATCTCTTCTATCAATGTTCCCCTACTCGCCAGCTAGCACGCTTCCCCAACTCAGCCATTTGTTCCTGCCTGCCAGGATCCCTCCTGCTGAGGCCCTGTGATCCCATGCTTATGCTCTGAAGACCTTAGGACCCCAAGATCCTTGCCCAAATTCCTGTCAGCATACTCTTTGACAGTAATGGCTGGCATGTTGCGTACATCCTCCTTAAAAGAGTATTTATGCACGACAATTCAATTACAGGCCAATAAATCTATCTTTTTTAAAAAAAATGAAATTATGCAATACATAATTCTAGAAAAGTGTAAGTCATAGGTAGAGGGCAAAGTTGAAATGACAGTGCATATTTCTTTTCTTGAAATGTACCCCTTCACCACCTCTGTAACCCATTCTGGTCTTAACGGTCCTTTCTACCCTTTAAATTCCTTTGCACACATTGGTTCCCGAGTTGAGACTTAGGAAGTATGATGTAAATACAGATGCTTAAAGGGCGAGGCGCAGAATTTATTGACTGGGCACCTCGAATCTCATTCATTCCACAAATAGGTATCGAGGTGCCTAGAAGGACTTGTAGACTGGTTGGAAAGGTAAACAAAATTCCTGTTCTTATAGAAGGTGCAGTCTGTTAGGAATGGTAGAGCGGAGCTATCTAATAAACCACAAACAATGCCACCTAGACTTTTAGAATGTAAAAAGCACTACAGCGAAAAGGAGGAGTGTGTCAGGGCGCAGGCGTCAGAGGGTAGGTGGGGTGTTGCCAGTTTAAATTGGGTGCAGCAGGCATGAGAAAGTTGGCCACCGAATAAAGGAAGACCAAAGAAGAAGGGATGCATTTGAGTTGTGGCGCTGGAGAAGACTACTGAAAGCACGGTGGACCGCCCAAAGGGCAGACTAGTCTGCCTCGGAAGAACTACGGCCCCCGGGGTGCCTTAGAAGCAAGCATGGTCCCCCACCAGCCTCACACTTCTGCCTACACACGAGCCCATGGCTGCAGGTTTTGGGGGGAGGGGTTGTCAATCATTATGGGAGCAGATCCCTTCATCAGTTTGCAGCACCCATCTTGGGACTAGGCCCCCAATGCCTCCTCTTTGCCATCCGCCCGTACAACAAACCAATCTCTCCTGTGCGCGACGACTTCGTGGGACACGGCCGGGTGCCATTAAACCAGTTTTAACTCATAGCGCCCGCCCCCGGGGCTGCCAGAGCGGAACTGTGCTCTGGAAGGTTTCCCACAGCTCAGTGTGTGGAAATGGATCACCAGATCTCTCCTTGCTGGCTCCTGAACCAAACCAACTCCCCGGTGGCATCACCGAGGGGCTCGTCTCAGGACTCCCCCTCGCTTTGTCCTGTTGACATATAGTGGCCAAGAAGAGCAACAAGATTCCCTCCCCCAAGACCCGGCCCCTCTCTGCCATTGCTCCTGGCCAGCTGCTCTGAGAGGGTGCCCACTGCCCGTTGGCCATGATCAGACCATTCCCTAGACTGCTCCCTGAAGGGGCAGACATTCCAGGCCGGGAACACATTCATCTCAGGATTGGGAAGAGTAATTCTGTGAAGCTTTGGAAAGACATGAATAGAAAATCGTTCCTGTGGTTTGTTCTACAGCGCACACTCATGTATGCACATGCATTTACACATAACCTGCTGGTGTGTGGGCCTCTGCTGAAAGCAAGTTTTCCAGGCACGGGAGCATGGATTTTCTTCTTGGAGGGGGCGAGAGATACACGGTGTCCTTACTTCCTCCCATCCGCTGCCCTTCCCCCGGCTGGCACCTGCTGCGGGGTAATTAGGGCAGTCCTAATTTGGACAGCCGAATCCTGATTACAGTGAGAGGAAAAACAGGAAATGTTCTAGTTTCGCTGCCAGCAAATGACTGACTTAAATAGAAAGCCATATCCAATTCAAATGATCCAAAATGATATAACATGGGGGAGGTGGGAGGGAGCAGGGAAGCAGCACGTGATTCTCTGTAGATGGCTTTGACGGGCATTTCAAGATCCATAAGCCTGCAATGCCCTCTGCTGAGAGTAGTTTGGTTGTCCACAATTGCTGTGGGGAGCTGTGCCTCCCTTGGGAGCCTAGCGACCGGAGGAGAGGTCAAAAATCCCACCCATCCGCTCCGTAGATGTCAGGTCTGGGCTTTGGCCAGTTGCTTCCTAAAAGGGAAGGGAGGACCAGGAGAGGGAGTTTTCTAATTAATCATACCCCTTGGGGGCTACAAAACTCAGCAGCTGTTCTCCTGCCAGGCCGTAGCCAGCAGGTGGGCGATTCATTAGCCCTCCTCGGCCACACCCAGTGCTGCTCCTCACTTGCTTGACCTCTTTGCCCTGGATGTGGCCTCCTCTTGTGGGTCGTCCTGGACTTGGGAGTAGAGAATTTATCCATGTGTGTCCTAAACTGGCCAGGGGAATTCGGGCCTCAGAGTGTTCTGAAGTCTCTGTCCAGCCCAACGTAGCATGAGGCCATCTCCTCAGCTTTGTGGTTGTCATTGGCCCAGCATTGCCATCAAGACAGCTATGACTTATGAGTTGCTGCAACATGTACAACAGAACATAAGTGTGCCCACTGTCAGCCAGGTAAGGGAGTGCTTTTCAGCCTCTGTCAGCCCAATGAACGTTGGCCAACAGCATGTCCCGGGAAAATCTTTTAGCTCATGCAAGCTGGTCTTCCGGCCCATTTCTTGAAGGTGTATGGTCTGACCCATCATCCTGGGTTGGTTGCTGGCGAGGTGGTGACGATGGCTGCTGTTCAGAGCGGTTGAGTCGGGTTCAAATCATCACCAGTCCATGGACGCTAGAATGCCCCCTCCTGACCCTCCATCATCCTCACTCCCTTGGGTATGTTGGAACCCTGGTTGGGGCTACTTTGTCAGTCCGTCTGGTTGAGGGTCTTCATCTTTTTTGCTCAGGCCTGGACTTTATCTGATGACATGTCTTCTTTAGTCCCTGAGATGAAGTCTTGCCATTCTTGCTCCCACGGAGCTTTCTGTGTGTCCTTCTTCCTAGACAGTTCTTCATTCTTCAGACAGTCAACAGTATCTGTAACGTGCTTCCTTAACACCGTCATTCAAAGGCATCAGTTCTGTACTCTCTGGTTAGCCAGCTTTCACATGCATACGAGATGACTGAAAATACCGTGGCGTGGTCACACCAGCGAGGCAAAGTTCAGCTTTTGAACACGGCAAAGAAATCTTTCCCAGCAGATTGCCCCAGTGACTCTGCCATTGGCCCAGTGTCATCTTGTCTTGACTGATGCTTTCATGAGTTTTGATTGTGGGTTCAAGTAAAAGAAAATCCTTGAAAAGCTCAGTGTTGCCTCCGTTTGTCTACTAGTCCAGTGGTGAGGATTTTTGTCTTTGTGTTGAATCCATACTGAAGACCGGAGTCCATCACCATCCTCATTCAGGACTTCAAGCCCTGCGCAGTCTCAGCAAGTAACATTGGGTCAGCCGAAACACTTCAAAATGAAACACTTCAAAAATGTCCCCCAGGTATTTAAAAGTATCATCAAAGACAGGGCTCAATGATGAATAATCCTGAGACCAAGAATTTGAATATTACGCTAAATACAAGAGAAAAACATTCAGGGTTTAATCAGGGAACTCCCTGGCCTGGAGTCTCTTTATAAAAATCTCTAGGCTAGTCAAACACAAAACTATGTAAGTTTGCATCTCCTAAGAAAAAGGGGAGCCTTGGGAGTATAGGCAAGATTTCATTTAAGTTCTTACTCTACTGCTTGTATTACAATGTACTTCTTCTCTTCTGGGTCAGATAAGTGAGACTCTCTTTATAAGAGCATGTCTACTTGGAGATGGTTATTAAACTATCCCCAAGCTAGTTTGATATCAGTAACTGCTCAGAGGCCAGGTCCATTTGCCCAAGGTGTCCGTTATTGTCCCTTCCATTGTGTGTTCCCCAGGACCCGTCACTAGAGTGAGTTACTTGAAGAGTCTGACATCGTCATCCCTCGAGAGGAGCGTGCTGCCTCCTGGGCCTCACTGAAAAACTAGCCCAGGGTCTCTTACCTGCTCCTTTCCCATATTTTCTTTTCCGTTCTAGCTCAGGAGGCTTCCTCTGTCGCGTGACTTTGTGTTTCCCATTGTGAAATTGTGGGGCAAAGCAGGCGCTCCCTCTGCCAAGTTCTTAGTTGTGACTGTTACTTCTGTCGGTGGTCTACTGCCCCGCTCCTCCACCCACACTGGTGTCCGGTCATTCACAGGTGGGGCCGGCCCCCGTCGCTTCATAGGGACCCAGCTTGACCCAGGTTCACGTGTCTAGCGTGGCTCCAGGCTCCTGACGTGTCTGGAAGTTTCCATCTGGGAAGGAGACACCCTGCCCCAGCTGTCCCCCAACAGTTGAGTCCAATTAGCCCACCCACCCCAGGTTGTTTACCTACTGACAGACTCTGTAGCCCAGCTGTGTCCAGGGACCACCCACACTGGCGCCCACCTGTTCCCAAGAGGAAGCAGCGCGTAGCGGAACCTGTGTCAACACCAGCAGGTGGCTTCCGCGTGCTATTCACTGGGCTATGTCTAGAGGGTAGACCCTCCTCACCGAGGCCGCCTCACCTGTTTCAAAAGCTGCACCTATTACCCCCCCACCCCCTCCCCTACCCCCAGGAACAAGTAGTTACACAGATGGCTCTATCTGAAGCCCAATGAGCTGTGAATTAATTAGCAGCGCACGGCTCCCCTTGTCGAATAATTGCTGGAACTCCAGCTCTCCTCTGTGAGGCTATTTGGGACTGCCATGGAATTTTGTCACCCACCCGAGCTGGCTTATATCAAAATCATCATCATCCTCATTCAGGACTTCCAGCCCTGCACACTTTCAGCAAGTGACGTTGGGTCAGCCGAAACACTCCAAAATGAAACACTTCAAAAATGGCCCCCAGGTACTTAAAAGTGTAATCAAATACAGGGCCCAGTGATGAGTAATCTTGAGACCAGGAATTGGAATATTACTCTCAATGCAAGAGAAACACATTCATTTAATCAGGGAGCTCCCTGCCTAGGAATCTTTCTATAAAAATCGCAAGGCTAGCCAAGCACAAAACGATGTAAGTTTGCGTCTCCTAAGAAAAAGAGGAGCCTTGGCAGTATAGGCGAGATTTCATATAAGTTCTTGCTCTCTTGCTTGTGTTACAATGTAGCTGACCGGGATCATGGCTGGATTACCCATTAAGCAGTGTTCACTCCGGCTCAGTGGTGCCTTCCCATGTATCTGAGCTCCCAGGTTCAGCTGTCCCCAAAGGTGTGGTGACACCCGGGAGGAAGTGCTCTCTCCAGGTTTGACAGCACATCCCAGGAAGCCCAGCTCCAGGCAAACCTACTTTCGACTCACTCACCGGTTAGTCTGCTCCTGGTCAGGACAGAACCTTGGTCCCGTGAGTGGGAAGTCCACTTTTGGTGAATTGTACATCCCTGCCCACCAGTGCTAGCGTTTTGAACGAGACTATGTGGAATTAATGGCCCTGACATGGATGTTCACTCCCCAATCAATGAATGTGTTTCTTGTGGATGAGGTTTGGATAGAATGAAACCCTGGACGATATTAATCCATCTTTTCTCTATTTGTCGTGCTGCTGCATCTTGGTCCAGTTGAGAGGATTGTGGTTTTCCACACCGGAGTGTAGGTTAGTCTTTTTACACATTCGTGCCACTTCTCTCTTGGACAAGCAGAACCTAGGAAGATCAGGGGAGGCAATAACATAATACTTGATAGCCAATGAATTCAGTCTTCAAAAAAAGCAAGCCCATCATGTGGACGAGCTTTAATGTAGATCCTGTTCCACTGGAAAACCAGAGTCCCCTGCACTGGACAGCACCGTCTCACACCACTGGACTCCAACCACGCCTTAGCCTCAGGGTGGATACTAAGGAGCTCTCATGGCACAGTGATCAAGTGCTTGCCTAGTAATCGAGAGGTCAGCAGTTCTAGTCTCTGTGGGAGACAAGACGTGGCAGTCTGTTCTCGGGAAGAATTAAACCGGCTGTGGCAGCCCTACTCTCATGAGGTTGCTGGAGTCGTGGTCAACGCAGCTGCACACACATGACAGGTACTGGCCAGCACAGACGGCTCCGTGATTCAGAGGCTGAAAAATGGAATTGGACATGGACTGTTTACTCGACGGAACAGAATTTAACCTGTACTGTGAGTCTAAGAAGAACTGAATGACCCAGCCAGTAGTTTATCTAAAAATGGAGACTGAAATTTGAACTTCACAGAATTCTCACATCACAAAATCCCATTCTCCTCTTATTTTTTAAACCAAGTGAACCTGAGCTTATAGGGACACAAAGGTAGGTAGGAGTACAGATTTGACCCCACTGTGGGTGTGTGTACACACACACAACACTAACTTGGCGTTTTTGTCCAGAAGATGAAGCTTAGTAATTGGTTGTTTGCATTGCTACACACACACACACACACACACACACACACTTTGGATCTTGGTTCTTTGTTTGTTTGTTTGTTTGTTTGTTTTAAGTATTAGTGTGCAGAATAACTGTATTCTAATGGAAATCAAGTTGGATGTGTTTGTTTTAAAGTCCTATGAGGGAGTTGTTGGGGCTATTTTATTCTTGTTTGTTGTCTTCGCATCAATAGCACTGGTTACTTTGAACAACTAAAGCTTTCTGTGGTTACTTGACCTGTCAGAAAACATTCGGGAAAAAAAATGTTACTTTATAGATAATAGGTATGAAAATGAGGGCTTTTTGTTGGTCTGATTTCCAAAAGGAGAGATTATTGTAAGCTGACCTGGTCAACGGATCCTTCACATTGCAAGTGCGACTTTGAGGGAACTTTCTGAAAATAGGCCACTCAGGAATAAGTGGAGGAGAAGGGAGGCTTAACAATAACCTCTCCTTTGCTCCTTTATTCTGTGAGTTAAGGCTCGTTTATGTCGGATTGTCGCAGTGGTGTGGATCTGTGGCCACCTTTCCAATTGGCTTTGAATTCAGGGAGACCGGGGGAAGGGCTTGGCCTAACTTAGACAATGTATGAGCCATTTAAGGATGAGAAGGCAAAGAGGAAAACCACCAATGTGAATCTCGTCTCATAAATCACCCGAAAGAGGACGGCTTCTTGTTATTTTCGGTTGAGTTCTCTATCTCTTCCAAGTGCAGGTACTCTGCTGGACACTGAGCACACAGAATCTAATCAGAAAAAAAGCTCTGCCTGCAGGGAACCCATCATCCAATCATGGGATCCTGACTTCTAAGGTGTAGCAAGCCCAGGAGTTCAAGCGGTTCATTTCAGTTCAGCCCTCTCTGTGTCAGATGAGACTAACTCAGAACCCCTACTTCAAGAAGGTCCCGGTATATATAGCACAAGATCTTCCGTATGCTTAAGCACCACCTGTGGGGCTGAACCCCAGTGGTGTACTGGTTGTGTGCGGGACTGCAGCCCACTGGGTTGGAGGTCCAAATCCAGGAGCAAGGCTAGGACTCCTGCTCCCACCACCAGAGGGCAGTGATGCCCCGCCCAAAAAGAAAACAAACAAAGAACCACCTGGGACGTCTTGTTACAACGTGGATTCTGGTTCAAGCTTCCTGGGGTGGAAATGCCAATTCTCAACAGGGAGCCCTGGGGAATCCATCGTGTGGGGCCAGCGAGAGCAAAGGTGCATTCAAGGCAGTGGTTCTCACAGCGGCTTTCATTTTGGCCGCCCATTGGAATGGCCTGGCTCTTAGCCCTCAGAGCAACTCCTGTCATTGGCGTAGGTCCTTCTGGCTCCTGGATTTCGCGAAAGCTCACACCTCGTTCAGTATACAGGCAAGATGGAAACCCTCCAGTGTAAGATCGAAGAGACATCCAAAAAAATAAAGGATTGACTCTTTTTACGGAGATGACGCCAAAGGTAGAGAAGGAAGCCCCTGCCCTACCCAACATGGAACCCAAAGCAAAGGCATTAAAGACCCAGAGGACTGTGCTAAAAGGTATCCACAGTCACAAAGAAATGAAGATCCAGATGTCACCCACCTTCCAGCGGCCCAAGACCCTGAGGCTGCCAAAGCCCTTGGCAGAGCGCCGCCAGGAGAAACAAGCTGGACCGTGATGCCGTCGTCCATTTCCCCCTCACCACAGCGTCTGCCGCAAAGAGGAGCAACGATAACAACACACTGGTGGATGTCAAGGCCAACAAATACCAGATCCGCCAGGCTGCGAAGAAGCTCCGTGACATTGACGTAGCCAAGGTCAACCCCTTAAGGAGGCCTGACGGTGAGAAGAAGGCATATGTTCCACTGGCTCCTGGCTATGACGCGTTAGACATTGCCAGCCAAATCAGAATCATCTCAACCGAGTCCAGCTGGCTAGTGCTAAATATAAACTTTTTCAATACATGACAACGAAACAGAGGAACCAAAGCAGTGCTTGCTGCATAGAAGTTTGCTAAGCAAACCAGGCTTTCTAGGCAGAGCGAGCACAGGCAGGGAATGGTGGATCCCATTAAAGACATCTCTAGGATCCTCATTATAGACAGGGTGTTCAGCCAACACTGGTGGGCTTTGGCTCAGAGTAGAATGCAAGGAGGAGGGGGAGGAGTGCCAGAAGACGGAACAGAAAAGTCGGTGCTCGGACTTGGTGTTTGTATGGAATGAGGAAGCGGTACAGAATCTCAGAAAGGAGTAGTCTGGCTGCATCTGTCGTTTAGAAAGAAAAAAAAAATGACTCTTTTTGACTAGCGTGCTAAGTTGAATGGATAGTTTTGTAACTCCAGGCAAGAAGTCCAATTATAAGGTTCCTGCAAAGACCAAGTGAGAAATGATGAGGGTCTACGCGCAGGGCCATGGCAGTTAAGCTGGAAAGGAAATAATGGCAGAATTGTCAGCTCCTAAGGAGGTAGGCCTGGCAGGACACAGTGACTGTCGGGTCACTCGGGTGATTCCGAGCCTCTGGGTGGAATGGCCGATGGATGGTGGGGCTGAGGACTGTGATAAGCAATGGTGAGTATTTTATGGGAGAGAGAAGATGGTAATAAGAGAGCTGTGTTTGCTCATCTCAACTTGAGAAAGAAAAGTGGTGGCGTCATCACGTCACCTTTCCCCGCAGATCTGAGAATTGGAAGAGGGGACAGTCCTCAACATATGAACTCAAGACTCCTCAGAAACAGGTGGGTCCAGTCCGGTAAGAAGATGGCTGGCCCAAGGGGGAAAAGCAGGATGCTGTGAAACAGTGTCATTAAAAGTCTAGGCCGATGAAGAGAACAGTCTGTGGTTCTCTGACTCGGAGGAGTGGGTAGCCGGAGTGGGACTGGGAGAAGATGAACTTATAGGAACCAAAAGAACTAATAGCTCGGGAAGGGAGTTGTGTCAGTCTGGGTGGACTAAAGAAACAAATTCCTTGACACGCGTGTGTATAAGAAAGAACTTTAGAGGAGCCCTGATGGCCTAGTGGTTACACACTGTGGCTGCTAACTGCAAGAAAGAACTTTATACACAAGAGCAATTGAATATTGAGAAAACATCCCAGCCTGGTCCAGATCAAGTCCAAGACCCCTCTTTTTTCAATAATTTTATTGAGGTCTTTTATGACATTCAGTGCATCCTTTGTATCAAGCACATTTGTACACAGTGTCATCTTCATTTCCAAATATTTTCTACTTGAGGCCTTGGTATAAACTAAAGTAACCAGACGCCCTGCTTTTTAACAATTTAACAACATCCCTCAGCATTTAAAAATTAAATATAATTGCAAAACTATTTTTGTGTTCTATGAAAATTTTTGTTGCTCCATATAGATCAAATATTTAATCAAGACACACACCCCCGCCCCGGTCAATGGTGCCCCACTTAAAATCTGGTCACTTTAATATAAACTCTTTTCCCCACTTTTTTTTTTAAATCATTCCATTGGGAGGCCATACAAATTCCATCATGATCAACACACACCAATTGTATGCATGCCACATTTGCACACCTATTGCCATCAGCACCCCTGAAACAGCATCCTTCCACTTAGGTCTTCAGTACCAGCTCCCCATATTTCCTCTTCCTCCCCCCACCAAGAACTCTTAATAATCTGTACATCGTTAGTACTTTTCCATGTCATTCACAGTCTGCTGTGTCCCTTCACCTACTTCTCTACTGTCAGTACTCCAGAGAGATCATATGTAGATCCCTGCAATTGGTTACCCCCTTCTACTCCATCCTCCCTCCTCCCGGTATCACCACACCCACCACTGGTCCCAAAGAGATCACCTGTCCTGAATTCCCCAGGTTTCCAACTCCACTGTACATCCCCTGGTCTAGCCGCGTTTGCAAGGTAGAACTGAGATCCTGAGAGTGGATGGGAGGAAGCATTTGGAAACTAGAGGAAAGTTGCATACCTCTTTGTTGCCATACTGTACCCTGACCCACTCCTCTCCTCCCTGCAACCCCTCTGTGAAGGGGTGCTGCTTCACCTATTGAAGGCTCCTGTGCATACAGACCCCTCTTATATGCACAGGAACCTTCAATGAATGTGTGGTAGACAAGGAAGGGAGGACATGAAGTGATGGGGGGTGTTCTGCTGGCTTGTGAGGTTTTCTCTCTCCTCGGGTGCCGTAGTGGTTCAGAGTTGGGGACCTATCTAGGAGTGGCCATGCTGTGGCCTCATGGGCTAATTCTATTTAACTTCTCTTAAGGAGAGACCGAACTTCTTCCCGTTTTACATCCTCATCAGCGAAGGGCCAGGTTTCCAATTTCTGTTTGGGATGATGAGGTGCTTCAAATAAATAGTAGTAAAATAAGCAAGTAAGTGAATAAATAGATAATTGAATAAATAAATAGTAGTGATGGTTACACAACATAGTGTATTGTACTATTTTAACAGCACTGAATTGTATGTTTTAAAATGGTTGCAATGGTAACATTTTTAATATATCTTCCCATAGTACATATTTTTGGGGGGTTTTTTTAGCGTCACTGCCTCTGGTAGTTGTGGGCGCTACCCAGTGCCGCTCCTGAGAGCCGCCACTGGATTTGAACCGCCAAACCCGCTGGCTGCAGTCCCGCACTCAACCACTTACGCCACCAGGGCTCAGCCCCACAGTACATATGTTTAAGCCAGAGAATCACATTTGTTTCTTTTGCCATTTTCTCTTACCCTCACGTAGCATTCTTTGACGCGTTTCTTCTTTGAGCCCCTCCCCAGGAATGCACGCGACTTTTCTGTAGCCTCCAGAATAGACCACAACAAAAGGGATGAGTCAGTATTCTCCGCTTTCACAATTTCGCCACACGTAGAAGACCCAAGAATGAAATCTAGAAATCATGCCTCCCAGTAACGTTCTGGATGCAATGCATGTGACTGACCCCCAAGTCAACTACGAGGTCATGTTCCTAACAGAGGTGGATGAGGCTCCCCTTTTCTTCCCCCCTGTAGCAAAAGTCCGTGAAGCCGGGCTCACTGGCCGACTGGCCGGGAGGTGCTGACACGGTTCTCTTCTCCTGGTTGTCTTTAGGGGCGTTGTCCAGTCGGAAGAAAAGCTCGTCATCAGTGCCTCGTGGGCGAAAGATGACGACATCAGCAGACTCTTGACGTCTCTGCCCAACTGGATCAACATGGCTCAACCCAAGCAGCTGAGACCCAAGAGGGAGGAGGAAGAGGACTTCACGAGGTAAACGCTCTCCTTGCCCAGGTGTTCTGAGCAGACAGGCTTGCACACGCTGCCACGTGCAGCGCAGTCAGGCTGCTCGGGCAGCTTGGCCATGTCC
>PVJH01032014.1:0-23740 GCA_004026705.1 Nesogale talazaci
CCCCATCAGTGCAGACTCCAGGCAGTGAAGGGGAGGGGCTACGCACTGGCTTGTTCTCATGATGGCGGTGACAAAGGGTAGGAGCAGCAGGGGCACAGCAGAGTGGGCTGCCTGGAGAACGGGGTGCGAGTGCAGCCCCTTGGAAGCTCAAGGCGGTGTCTCTGCTAGCTGTGTGCTCAAGGCTTAGAGCTGAACCCCTTTCCAGGCGCAGGAGAATGCCAGCCACCTGTGACCAGGAAATCAGTTCTGCCTGGTCTCTCCTGCAGCTCGGGGCCTGACCTGCCGCTGGTGCTCAGCCCTCGCTTGCTGCTCAATGAACCACCCAGCTCCCTGGCCAAGAGTGTACGTTCTCCCCACTTGTGTGCCCCAGATGAAGCTACCAAGGGTCAGAGAAGGCCAAGGCAGTGTGGCTGTGCCAGGCTGGGGTGTGATTCTCATTCGGGCTGGTGTCGTGGAAGAATACTAGACAGACAGACCCTGGCCTTCCAGAAGCACGGACACGTCTGTCTTGGAGGAGATGCCATGAGAAGGCTTCCTTAGAAGGGAAGGTGGCAGGCGGAGCTTCACGCGCTTTGGACGTGTGATCCGGAAGGTCAGTCCCTGGGAAAGGCATCATGCCTGGGCAAGTGAAGGACAGTAAAAGGGAGGAGACCCCTTCTCAATGGAGTGGACTGACACAGCGGCTTCAACAAGGGACTCTGGTCGGATGGCACAGAGCTGGACTTGTTTCAGCCCATCGTACAGAGAATCACTCTGCCCCAGGACCACGCCAGCATCAGTGTGTGTGTGTGTGTGTGTGTGTGTGTGTGTGTGTGAAGAGTCTGTGCCCCGTGTCACTGTCTGTTGACGTGGACTGGGTCATGCAGACAGGGTTTGTGTGACCGGGTGTCACAGCAACCCTGTAGGACAGGGTAGAACTGCCCCTGTGAGTTTCCAAAACGGCCACTCTTTACAGTCTCACCCTCAAAACACTGACCTCGAGGCCAGTAAAAACAGGCCACCAGGGCTCCTGTACACTGGCTTGTATGAGTGTATGGACATGTGTGCATCAGTCCACTGGCTTGTATGTGTATGGACATATGTGCACCTATATGAGTGTATGGACACGTGTGCATCAGTGCACTGGTTTGCATGTATATGGACACGTGTGCATCTGTGCACTGGTTTGTATGAGTGTAGGGACACGTGTGCATCTGTGCACTGGCTTGAACATGAATGGATGTGTGTGCGTGTAGGAGTGTGTATGCTATATTGGTGTGTCAGAGTGAAGGTGCGTGTAGTTAGGGGGCAGGAGGTCCCTGGGGATCTGCCTGTGCTTCACATGGAGTGGGCCAGCGCCCATGTTGGGACGGGGCTCTGGTTCAAGCCTGGCTGTGCCACAGACTGTGCAGGTGTGGCTGCCCCTCCCTTTGGGTCACTGCACCTGGGACCTGAGTCTTGGGGTGTTGTCATCTCCACCGAGCTGGAGCTCCAGGGATGGATGGATGTTCTCCCTATTGCCCCTCTTGTCCAGACAGGGTCTTCCTCCCACCCAGACAAGGAGAGCTGGGTCTGGTGGGGGTCTTTGCCAAGGCAGAGATGGTCTGGGGTCCCTGATAAGGTACCCCCACTGGTAGCCCAGCTTCTTCCAGAAATGGAGGCCCTGCTTGCTGGCCACCTTGAGTCCTCACGGCCTCCTCCAGGGGGATGTGGGCTTCCGCCCACTGTGAGGGTGGGGGCGGGGGTTGTCTCCAGACCTGGACACACACACACAATTGTACGTGCTCACAGGAGCCCTCTCTCACACATTCACACAATGATGCATGCAAATGGACACACACACACACACACACACACACACACACACACACATACACAAGTCCATACCCTGTTGACATCAGCAAAGCCCCCTGGTACCACCGACATTCCAGCTCCTGATGGGAATCCTTTGACCTGCCAATGGGTCCTGCTGCCTAGCTGTGGTCTCCCAGTGCCCTGAGCTGGGTCCCCTTTGGAGTCATCCCAGGGACTCTGGCCACTGTCCCCGACAGAGGCCTGCTGGTCCTCTCTCCCTTCACACCTGACAGTGGGCACGGCCAAGGCCAGAAGGCCCGCCTAGCCAGGAGGCAGACAGGGCAGCAGGTGGGTTGATTGTGAAGTGGGGCTGTCTAGAGGCCCTGCTGCCAAGGAATGCTGCCTCCCTGGCACTGTGGCAGTGGAGGTGGGCTGGGGCGGGGGTGGGGGGGCGCGTGTCAGGGGAGTCTGCTCAGGGAGGACCTCCAACCTGGAGTGGGACAAGCACCTGGGGAAAGTCAGCACCCCACACACGGAGGAGAGGAAAAGGAAAAGGAAAAGGAAGGCAAGGGCAGGGTGGCCGAGGATGAGGAAGGGGGCACAGGGTCATTGAGGGGAAAGGGCGCTGGTGGTAAGGGTGGGGGGAGACAGAGGTACTTCCCAGACCCTTGGTTCCTGGACCCTAGCTCAGGACCAACACGCAGCCTGGCCACTCCTTCGCGCCGGCTTCCTGTGCACATCTTGCCCAGCGAGGCCGAGTGGGCAGCAAAGGTGAGTGTCCGCATAGGGCCTGTCTCTGTCCCATGGACCGAAACCCTTTGCAGGGGAAAGCACAAGTATCCTGCAGCTGGGCTGAAGGCGGAGACGGGACTGAGTCTGAGAGCAGGCTCCCCACTGCTGCAGGGGCACAAGCAGGGAGTGGCAGCTTCCAAGTGAGCATCTTGGCATGGGGGGTGGTGGTGGTGGTGGGAGACTCGTTCTCTGTCTCTGGGACAGGACTGCCCATAGGGATCCTCTTTCAGACATGACTGGGTGACCAAGACAGCACACAGCAGGGGAGTGGGCAGGGTCCAAAGCGGTGCCTGCAGCCGGCAGGTCCTGGGTCAATTTTCGTATGTGTAACTTAGAATCGGGCCCTGCTTGTAACACCCTGGGCTCAACACCTGGTTCACAGGTAGCTAGGGTCCTTCGTATTCAAATGACAAGGCAGCTCATGTGAGCCCTGTCACACCTGCACTGTCACTGCCCTCCCAACGTGAGAGCTCCTTTCAGGCAAGGACGGTGAAGCTCCATCTTACATATTTTGGACAGGTTGTCAAGAGAGACGCATCCCTGCTAACTTGCAAAGGGGTGGAGACTATCCCATCAATCGGGTCACAGCTTGATGGTCTCATTTGGAGGTGCGACAGATAAATAGCCCACTGGAGGGCAGACACACACCCTCTGTTTCATCTTCCTGCTGACAAGGCACATGGAGCCACGCTCATGAAGCTATAACCCTGGAGCAAAAGGCATCCTATGGAGACCCACGCCAGCACTGAGATGCTTCCACTGCCACTAGATCCACAAGGCTTTCTCGTCATTCGCCCGTGATTTCCCAGCATTTGGTGTCATTGCGTGTGTTGTATGAGTCTGAAGAGGAATTGACAGGTATCGGACATATGGGCTAATATTAGACGTATGAACTTGACCTGGACTAGGCAGGAATGTTTTCTTTTTTTTTGGTGGGGGGGGGGGGGCATCACTGCTCTCCGGCGGTGGGAGTAGGAGGCCCAGCCCCACTGCTGGAATTGAACCTCCGTCCCAGTGGGACGCAGTCCCGCGCACAACCACTACGCCACCGGGGCTCAGCCCAGGAATGTTTTCTTAATATACTAATTTACTCTTTTATATAAAGCTCTTTCTTATACACATGAGTATCTCTGAATTTGTTTCTCTAGACTAACACATTATACTGTGATAGGTAGGACGATTGTGCCAACCTGGCCAATAAAAACATGTGGGATCAATCAGGTTGCAGTTTGATTGGAGGGCAAGGAGGTTTTAAATGACTCTGCAAGGCCTGCCCCCTTCTCTTTTGCTCTCTGGTGAGGAGAGCATGTTGGAGCGTGTGTGCTGCTGCTGCCGGAACTAGTTTTCTGCCTCAACCTGGGAGCTACCTTCCCTGTGGGCCAGGCCAATCAGTGGATTGCGTTGCTGGAGCCTGAGGCTCCTTTGAGACCTCTTCCATCGTGCAGCTGGTGCGTACATCACTTGACGTTAAGGCTGGCAGATTCGGGTGCCTTGCATTGCTAGCATTTGAGATGCCACCTGGGGCTGCTTCACCAACCACCCATGCTGTTGACTGTTGGTGACCCACCCTGCTGCCTGCTGCCTGTGGGCAGACTGCTTGCCTTGCGCTAGGGAGGACTCTGCTGTCTGCTTCCTTGACCTAGGACCTGGAAGCCCACATGAGTTGAGAGACTTCCAGTATATTAACTGTTCCAAGAAAGTGGGTTGAACTGAACCCTCTGTACTGCTGTATGGACAAGTTAGCTGCTATATTCCTTCTCACTGTATAAACCCATCCATATTGTTTTATAGATGGATAGATTTATCTATGTTTTATAGATAGATAGATAGATAGATAGATAGATATAGATATAGATATATAAAATCATAAGAGTCCTCGTCTTGTTTCTCTAGAGAACCCTGCCTAACACATGTCCAATTCATATCACTTGAATAAATGAGCCAAGACATGTATAATTAAATCAATGTATTGTCTCTCAGGCTTGTCCTTCAGCAAATATATTCAGTTTCCTGAACTAGGCCTTGGTGCCGTCTTACCATAAGCATCTCTTGTGGTGAACTTGTCTTTCTTTTTCAGAAGGCTGGGGATCCATTCAAGGTCGGCACAAGAAGGGAAGCGTGTTGGCCGCGTGTGCCTCACAGCCCGCCAAGGCCTCTCCCTGGTGCTTGCCCCCAGGAGAGCGTCGCTGGAGATGCTGACTCGGCGGTCCCCCTGACCTGGGTCAGATACACGAATAGCATTTCAGCTGTCTCTCTTCCTCCTCCTGCTTCTTGCACTCCTTTTTACCGTGAGTCTTCTGCCACAAAGACTTCCCGGCCATGATGAAAATGTTATAGGTCATGTTTGCTGGAGGCACTCTGAAACAAAGCACAGGCAAAGTCTCACTCCACAGTGAGGCCCATGGGAGTCACTGCTCTCCAGGCACCGGCCAGCGAAAGAGGTGAAGATGCGGCTTCCCCGCCCCCGGGGGGTGGGTTAGCAGGTAGAGGATTCGGTTTGCCTCTGGACAGCGAGAGGCTCTGGGAAACTCCCTTTCCCCCATTTTTGCTCAACACGGGCCACCGACAGCGTCTGGGGGCTGGAGTCACCGCCCGGCCCGTTCTCCTCGGTCACTCCTGGAGGCATAAGGGAAAACGGTGGTGGGTGGACAGTGAGCTCACTGTCAGGAACCCTTTGCATCCTTGGAGCCCTGGGGGTGTCAATGTCACGGGCTGGCTGGGCTGCGAACCGTGAGGCCACCAGTGTGGAACCACCAGTCACTCAGTGAGAGCAAGGCTGGGCCTGCTACTCCTGTAAGTTACTCCCGTAACTGACGGGGTCCGTTCTGCTCCGTCCTGTCGGGGCGGGCGCTGGGAGCCAGCATCAATTCCATCACAGCGAGTGCCGTCTGGGTTTAGGTAAATCGTCTCTCTCCACCCCCTGCCTCCTCCTCCGGGGCTCTCTCCCTCCTTCCTTCCGGGGACCCATTTCTGGAAGAAGCTGAGAGGGACGGTGGGGGCGCCTGGCCTGTGAGAGCTACCAATCCCAGCAGTCCTTACACACTTTAAAGGTCGCCGGTAACAGGAGGGAATCCCCAGGCCTCCTCCAGGGAGCCTGAAACAGTGCAGGCTGAGGCAGGCCATGGTTGTGGGTGGGGAAGGGCATTTCAGCCCTCATCCAACGCCTCTGCCCTTTTTCACCCTGAACGAGCAGCACCCCAAATAAAGGTCCAGCTGGCACCTGGAGGGCTCGTGGGGAGCTGCTCTTCTCTCTGTGACCAGGGATGGGCGTCCCAAGGGGTGCAGGGCAGAATGCGAGGCAACCACGGTCTCCCTGGGACCAGGTCACCAGGTACTTCACAGTCCCAGCTCCCAGGCAGGGCCTCCAGTGTTGAACTCTGACCAGTACCCTGGGTCCTGCTGGAGCGGAGTCCTGGAGGCCATGCAGGAGGACTCGTGCCAGCCCTTCATTTGCTGGGCTTGGGGACTCTGCGGGAGGGACTGAGGCTCCCATGTCATTGGGACAGTAGAGGGTTTGGGGAGTGAGTGTTTTCCCAAGCAGCTGTTTAAGTAGAGGTGTCTCTCAGCGTGTTACACACACACACACACACACACATACACACACACGCAAGCGTTCGGAGCTGAGTCCTAGCCAGGCTCTCCTCTCTCCTCTTCAGCCCCGCCCTCCCACATCCTCCCCACCCTCCCTATCCTCCCCACTCCCATGTTCCTAGTTCCCAGCCTGTCCAACAGAGGCTGGAACATCTCTCCTTTCCTAGCCAGTCTTTGGGGCGCGGAGCTGGCCTGACCGCCGTGGCCTTCAGAAGCAGCACGGTCAGAGCCTGGGCTCCAAAACCATCGGGGGACATCACCAAGATCGCCAAGCGCGCCGCCCCTGAACACCGACAGGCGGGGCCGGGGGACTGGTACACAGCGCAGCCCGCCCCCGAGTTCTGGGGAGGAAGGCAGGCGCTTGGAGCCACTCACGTGGAACGCTTCGCCCTGGCCTTTAAAGCCAAGGCAAGCACCGCTATCAGGGCGATCGCCAGAGCCACCATCACGACGGCCACCACGATGCTGACGGTCCTCTGGAAGATGCCCATGGACCGTTCGCACGGCGGCTGGCCCCCGAATCGACGCAGGTGCTCCATGTCAGGCTCTACAGGAGACAAGGGGGCGGCAGCATCACACGGACCCTGGCAGGGTGCCCCACACCCGCCCTCTGCCCTCCAAGAAGGCCCACCGCAGCCTCCCCGCAAGGAGCAGTTAGCATCTGAAGTGCCGCCACAGGAAGTCCTCTGGAAAAGGCAGTCATCACAAACTGTTGGATGGGGGGGTTGGGGGGTGGGGGGGCCTGCAGTTGGTGGGGAAAGGGGGGCATTCTGTGTGTGAGAGAGAGAGAGGGAGTCAGCACTGCCCTCCAGTCCCAGAACCCCCTGGGGTTCTGAGCCTGGCTCTCTATGGGAGTAGAAACTGCTCCTTCTCCCCAGGGGCACCTGGCTGTTTCCGATCCAGCCACCTTGAGGTGTGCAGCCCAGTGTGCAATCACAGCACCCCCAGGGAAGGCCCTAGGGGCCCTGCACGCTTTAGCCTGAAGGTGAGCGGCTCAAACCCGCCCAGCCGCTTCACGCCTGTGAGCAGCTCCCTCCACAGTCTAGGAGACCTGGGGAGAAGTTCTGCTTCTCAAGAACAGGAACTGCCCCAATGCCAGCAGGTGGGGGGTGGGCTCTTGGTTACCCCACGTGAGCTCAGGGGTGCGGGCAGCGTGGCCGAGGCTGCAGAGGACAGGAAGCCTAGGTGTCCCCAGGGGGTCCTTCAAGTCCTGTCACCCCTGTGAGTCAGGCGATCCATCATCCATCGATCGAGAGAGGACAAAGACCCAGGGGCAGGAGGCACCAGGGATCCAGGGGATGAGGGCGGGGTTAGCTTATAGAGCTCCTGTTTGGGTGGGTATCTCTGGGTGGGGAGCTAGGGGGAAGGGGAGTGGTGGTGACCTCAGCATGAAATCCTGCCTGCCTGCTCCCCCCATGCTGGGTGGGGCAGCAGCAGCAGCAGCTCCAGGGGCCACTGCTCCTGGGTTTGCTCTGCCACCCAGTCACGAAGCACTGTGCAGTTTCCAACAGCTAGCTCTGCCCCTCCAGAAACAGATGGTCCAGGTGGATCAGGATGGACTTCAGCAGCAGAGCCTCTTAGATGGTGGCCTCCTCCGGGGCATCCCCTGCTGCCCCGGCCCTTCCAGTAGCTGCTGGTGGGCAGCCATGCTCTAAGACCACCCCATGGAAGGGCATTTGGGGCAGCAGGGTTCCCCTGAGCCGTTGGGTTTGGGTTTGGGGTTTTAAACAGGCGCTTTCCCAGATGGAAGGTGGTGACACTGAAGCCGGAGGAAGGCTGTGCTCTGAAATCAGATCTCCTGTCTTCGTTTCTTCCACCTCCCCCTTCCTTCTGTGGCTCTTCCTCTCCGCCCCGCACACCCCTACCCCATAGGTAACCCGGGGTTCACAGTTAGGCTGTCCTTCAGCCATAACCTTCCTCCTCGCTGAGTTCCCAAACTGGAGCAGCACAAAGGGTCGCTAAGTCAGATTTCATCACCAGATCACCTGTCATTGCCTGTGGGTGTGACTTCTGACGTCAGGTCCCAGGGACCCCTTTGGGTCGGCAGTACTAAAGAATGCCTGTTAGCTCTGCCCGCCAATGGCCAAAAGGCTTAACTTAAACACAGGTCCTCCGCCAAGTCAACACCTTAGTGCTTTCACCTGTCCTGCCTGACCACAGAGCAGAGGTTACACTGCCTGCCTTGCTGGGGAAACTCTGGTGGATTTCCTGAATGCTCCCCCACAGGGAATGCCAGGGACCGCCAGGTCCGACCGATGCTGAACAGGTAGGTTCCTCTTGGTCTCTTATGCCACAAGGGACATAACTAGTGAGCCTTCTATGAAGCCACCCATGTCGGCATGGAGGTAGACCCTGGGGGACAAGGAGGGGACAGGGTTTCCAGGACACAGCAGCACAGGCCACGGGGCAGAAAGAATTATATGGACAGGTGTGTGTGTGTGTGTGTGTGTGTGTGTGTGTGTGTGTGCCTGTGTGTGATGTAGCGTATGGCAGCTCTTGAGCAAAGGCCTCCACAGACAGCAGCAGAAAGGACTACACCCTTGGATACTGTTTCCATTAGCCAAGGCGGACTAGAGCGGAAACTATCCACTTTCCTGAGGAAGAGACGTCTGCTTCTTCGCCAAGTCACACGGCCTTCAGGAGCCACCTGGCTCACCTGTCTCTGGAGCAGACAGCTGGCTGCAAACACCCCCAAGTCCACCGGAGTGGCAGGTTCTCACCTGGCAGCGATTTGATTTCTAGGAGTTAGGAAGTGACAAGCGGGTGCCACTTTAACAGCAGATGTCTGCACGGATGGGTGTGTATCTGGCTGGCCACCAGCACGGTGCTGGGACGTTTCCACCCACTGGGCATAGCAGGCCTGGGCTCAGGGAACCCATAATTGAAGATGCCTGGCAGAGCAGGCACTAGGCTAACAAGGCCCATGATTCAAATCCACTAGCTGCTCTGTGGTTCCTGTCAAGATGGTCCGTCTCGG
Organism: Nesogale talazaci; assembly: GCA_004026705.1. Taxonomy (NCBI): domain Eukaryota; kingdom Metazoa; phylum Chordata; class Mammalia; order Afrosoricida; family Tenrecidae; genus Nesogale; species Nesogale talazaci. The sequence goes on from PVJH01032014.1 coordinate 9,134, forward strand.
TAGCCCTGCCGGGGGGACCAAGAGTCAAAATGCTCTCCATGGCAGTGAGCTGGCGGTCACTTCCGAGAGAACCTCAGAGCCCAGCAGAGCATCAGAAGATGACACCGTGTTATGAATGGCCCGTACTGGGTTGAAACACTACAAGGGTAGCCCCCCCCCCCTTGTGAAAGGGTGGCCAGATTCGTGGAGTTAGTTTAATTCATAGCTTTTTTTTTTTTCTCACATCACTGCCCTGGTGGGAGTAGGAAGCCTAGCCATGTTCGTGGAGAGCTGCTGCTGGATTTGAACCGTCAACCCTGTGGGCCACACACAACCACTGTGCCACCAGGGCTCAGCCTAATTCATAGCTTTAACGGCAGACTGTCGAGGCTTCTGAGGGTGACTTACAGGTAGGTGGACTGACATCCATTCAGTCAAAATACCACACAAGGAGCACAGGCACTCTAGAGGTGACTGCCCTTCAATCCCTGACTGCGTCAATGTCACCTACCATTGAGGCCCGAACGATACTTCTTCTTTGGAATAATCGGCACCTTCTTCCTTAGATTCACCGTGGGCCTAAAAATTGCTCTTTCCATCTTTTCCACTATAAAAGACAAAAGACCCAGTGACAAAACGGGTTCCTCTGAAAACATCCCCTCGCCTCTGTGGAGTCTTGTTCTCACGGCAGAACTGAGTTCCTCGAGGACCAGGGGACGGCATCAGGGACGAGGCCAGAGATCAGAACTTGCCTTCCTATGTGGGTTCTGTTCAAAAAGCAGCAGCCCATTACGAGAATAAGCAACATCTGCACCTCTTGCCTGCCCCCGCACCTCCTTCCAGGAGGCACACAGATGGCAAGGTAACAGTCATCGTGGTAGATTCCTGAATAGCCCCCCTCCACCCCTCCGTAGCCTGTGGCTTGCGAGCATCGAAATTCCCAGGGATGCAGGATGAGGGAGGGTGTGGCTGACTGACACACAGACTTTGGAGGCCACCCCACCCCCACCCCAGAGGTCCTGATTCACTAGGTCTGAAGACCCGAGAGGATGCTGCTGCTGGTGTGGTGCTTGCATTTCATACTGACGTGGTGAGACCTGTGTGGAGGTAATGGTGGAAGTCCCACCTCTCACCCAGTGGGAGCCTGGGGAGACCTTCTGATGAGAAAGACAGTGGGAACTTCTCTCTCGGGCCCTTCACCCTCCCTGCTTGCTGGGTCTATCTCCGGGGGTGACCTCATGTGGGTGACTCACCCTGGGAGTTGCCCGCACCCCTGCCATATCCCCACCGACCTTGGATGCGTGCAGCTCTGGACTCCCTTCCCGATCCACCTTTCTGCATCATCAGCCTGTGACTATGGGGGTCTGAACAGGACTCCAGCAAGCAGGGGGCCCATGAACCTGAGTTGGACTGACTGGGGACACCTTCTTGATATAAAATCACCCTTTGGTACCAAGTTCTTTCTGACCTAGATGTGAGGGTCCCTAGTTGTATTCTTCTAGGCAACCCAGCCAGCAAAAGTTGGGAATGAAATGAGCCCCCATGAGAGCATTTCTGAGGTCACAGAGCCCCACCCCCAAAACACCCCCACCCCTATCATTCTCTATCTTGCTGTGAGGCTAAAATACATAAAGGACATGACAACGATTTATAAGCCACAAAAACGCCGTTCCTTTTATAGAATGTCTTGAGTTCCAAGGGTCAACACTAGCTACACTAAAACATTCCTTTATACAGAGAAAACCTGCAGCATGGTTTCGCAGAAAAGGGCAGGATTGGTGAGTAGATCCCACTCTGCCCACTGACTAGCTCTGGCTCTAAAGCTTCCAAGGCCGGGGGACTATCTGAAGGACGGCAGCTGTTTAACTGGACATGACGCTCTTTGTCAGAGGCAGGACCAGCCGGTGGAAGAGACTGAGAGTTGTTCGGAGAAGTTCCAGGGCGCTTAAGCAGAGTCCAATGGGGAGAAGTTATAAGAAGACATAGCTGGATATTTAGCAGTGAGAAAGCAGAGCTATCAAAAAGGGACTAGGGAAAGGTGAGAAGAATTCACACGGGACTGGAATTCCCCCAGGTGCAGAGGGGAGAACTCTGAAACTAGAAGGAGCAGCTGCTGGGTGAACTCAGCGGGTTTCAACAGGCAGACTTTTGGTTAGCAGCTGAGTGCTTAAGTAGTTGATTAGAAAGCAGGGGGTAATGTCCCAAGATTAGTGGCCACTGCAATACTTCTTTTGGAGTCCCTGAAATGTATATTTAAGTACAAATGATTAAACATATGGCTATTATCTGAAAGGCATGGGTTCAAAACTACCCAGAGGGACCTTGGCTGACAGATCTGGTCATCTCCTTCCAAGCTGTCAGTCACTGACAAGCCTGTGGAGTAGAGTGCTACCCTGACACACAGGGGGTCACCATAAGTCAGAAGTGACTCAGTGATTTATTTTTTGCTTTTGGTAATGCATCTTTACCATTATTTACCTACAAGTTGTTGGGTAGTTTGAAAATTGTCTTCTTCCTGTGATGGGATGTAATTTTGATCACTCAGTTCATCAATATCTTCTGTAGAGGAAAGAACAAGACCAGTTATCAAGCTTTGATAAATAGGTTGTGGTTTCTTTTCCAAACTTCTTTCATTTTCAATTTTAGACAGCAACACTATGATTAAAGCAGCTTCCCACCACAAGTTAAAGACTTACCTCTCAATAATTTCTCTCCTGGGAAAAGGGGAGTGGATAGCATTGATGATTGTATAGTCCCACCCAATAGGATTGAACTTCATGGGAAGGGAAGGAATATATTGGAATAAGTAAGATATGTCAATAAAAGTATTATTCAAGAAAGAAAAGAAACACAGACAGCAGGGCTGCTGCTGCTGCTGAAGGCCAGCATGATGTGGAGTAGGCAGTAGAGGAAGGAAAAAGGAAGACTAATGATCAGTTACAAAAAATGAAGTCTGCCACATCTACCCAATTTCTTCTTTGCTATGGCACGATATAAATATTTAAATACTTACTTTTAAAGACCAAGATATGTACGTACTTTGAAAAATTTCAACACATGGTGAGAAACATTGATGTCCCCTCTCGCTCTGCGCAGACCTGCCTCTTGATATAGTGGAGAGTTTACATTCCAAGGGATAATAATTTACAATGCATCTGGCTTGTATGCCTGATCAACTTCTGCTAAAGTTGGTTGACTTCAGGCAAGATGCCACTAAGATGCAAAGGGCTGCATTGGGACCTCTGTGGCAATCATTGAGCTCAGGAACCAGGGGGGAGTGGGTGGGGAGGGTGACTGGGATCTATACTTAACCCTCACAGCACCAGTGACTTGTGGCCTGGTGCCTGGGCTATCCCGGTCTGCACTACCCACACCACAGTGGGTTTGAGCAATCAACTGGCACCCCATCCACCCTCTGCAGCACTCCATGCCACCACCCCTGCCCCCATGACTTCCTGTGCAATCAATATGCACAGTACCACCCTTGGTACCCACAACTGCCCTGTCCATAGTTCCTGAGAGGGTCACCAATCTGCTCTCCAAAAAGGTAATCTTGGCTGTCTAGGGAGAGAGTAAACCCCTAGTGAGATGGAGAAATGGCCCTCAGAATCATTTTTATGAGCCACCCAGAGAGAGAACTCAGGGTTCCTGACTCCTGAGAAAACAGCACCAAGCTCCACCAAAATGACACACAGAAAACAACCTGCAGCAGCCACTGTTACAAGAAAGCAAGAGAAACAAATGTATTGGCAGAGGAAGACCTAAACCTAATGTTGCTCATAGAGGAAGGAGAAGTTGAACTACCATAGGAAGAAATCTTCAGGATGCCCCTTAGAGTCATACAGGAAAGAGGGAATCAGTTCAGATAAAAGTATGAAACAACAGAAAAGAGAGAGCCCGCATACCAAAGGGAAATACAAGAGTTAAGAAACAAGGGAATAGAATCAAACAACGAGAGACCTCACCAACATGCTAGAAGAAGCGGAGAAGCAAATCAGTGATTCTCAAAGATAGCCAAGCAGATTTCAACAAACAGGAAAGTCGATCAAGCAAGATAACCAAAGAAGCTGAAGAAAACCTGAGAACAGTGGGTGATGCTATGAAAAGGAACATCTGAACAATCTGGACACCAGAACAAGGCACACAAAGACATTCATAGGAGGGGATTCCTAGGAGAAAACTCACCCAACTTAATGAATGGAATCCAACAACCATCCGAGAAACAGAGAGTACCCTGATAAGACTGAACCCCAGGAAGAATTGACCTAGACACATAGTAGTCACTGTATCCAACTTTGAGAAAAAGGAGAAAAATCATAAGAACAGCTAGGGGGGAAAGGTAATCGCCTCTATGGGTACTCAGATTAGAATATGCTCAGATAAAATGAAGAGAGTGAAGTGGCATCTTCCAAAAGTTGAAGGAGAATAATGCCAACCCAAGAATCCTCTACCCTGCCGATTACCCATCAAAATAGATGGAGAGGTAAGAGTTGTCCCAGACATGGAAAAACTCAGAGGATATGTTAAAAGAAAACAAGCACTACAAAAAATTCTTCCCACTTCACTTTGGACAGAAGACCAACATTTACAAAGTACAAATTGGAGACCACCACATAGTGAAACTTCATTAAGAAGTCAACCCCCCCCCCACACACACACACTCACAGTCAACACACCAAAAATAACCACCCAAGATAAAAGTGACCCCACAGTGAATCTCCCACACAAGTACATGACACACTGACAAAGATGGAACTAGGAAAATACCTAACCCAAAAGGTAGGAGATGACCACAAAGAATCCACAGATGGGTGTAATAGCTCTAAACATCAATGGTCTGACCTCAACCATTAAAAGACAAAGGCTAGCATACTGGATTAGAAAACATAACCCATCAATCTGTTGTCTGCAATAGACATACCCTTAAATTTGCAGACAAAAAATAGTTTGAGACTCCAAGGTTGGCAAAAAGTACACTAAACAAATGGCAATTTTTTAAAAAGCCAGAGTTGCACCCTAATCTCTGACAAAATTGATCTCAAGATGCAAGTTATAATAAGAGAAAAGGTTGGACATTATATAATGCTCAAGGGAACTGTAGATCAAGATCCAGTGAGCATAATAAATATATACCAGATATACTCATGTATAAGTCGAGATATCTTGGCTGATATTAAGGTTGGCTTATACGAGTATATACAATATGCCTCCAATGAGAGACCCATTAACTTTGTCAATAAAATTCTTCAAAAGATGAAAAATCACAGGCTCAACAATCATAGTAAATAACTTCAATACACCACTCTCAGAATGATAAGTCAATGAGAAAGAAGCTCCACAAGGTGGCTACAAAACTAAACTCCACAATTAGGTAATTTGACCTGGTAGTCATATTTAGAACTCTTCACCCAAATGCAAAAAAAAAATCACATTTTTAAGTGCACATCGCACAAATTAAAAAAATTGATCACTTGGGCTAAGCCCCGGTGGCGTAGTGGTTGTGCGTGGGACTGAGGCCCACTGGGATGGAGGTTCAATTTCAGCAGCGGCTCTACAGGAGCAAAGGCTAGGCCTCCTACTCCTACCTCCAGAGGGCAGTGATGCCCCAAAAAGAAAAACAAAAAAAAGTGATCATTTACTGGGATACAAGTCAAGTCCAAGCAAATTCAAACATATAGAGCTCACTCAGGCATCCTTCTGTAACCACTATGCTGTAAAATTGGAAATCCATAAAAGGAAGATCAAAAATACAACTGCAAATACTTGGAGAATGAACAACTTTCTTCTTCAAAATGAGTGGGTACGGGCCTAAATTAGAGGTGAAATTAAGAAGTTCTTAGAAACCAAAGACAATGAGAACACAACAGACCAAAATCCTATGAGATACAGCAAAGCAGTAATCAGAGGGTATTTATAGCGATGAATGCAATGTTAAAAAAAAAGAGAGAGTTATGACTGATACACTATCACAAAACTCTAGCAATTAGAAGAGAGTCAACCAAATAATCCCTGTGATAGCAAAAGAAAAGAAGTAGTGATGAAAATGAGGGTGGAGAGAAATGAGAGGGAAAACAAGAGAATAATGCAAAAAAAAATCATCAATGCAGTAAAGCAATGCTTCTTTGAAAGAAAGACTAGACATCAATTGCCAAGATGAGGGATGAAACGGGAAATGCCAACAGACTCTAACAAAATCAAAAGTTTAATGCTACAGTGCTATGAGGGTCTATACTCCAATGAATACAACTTGGAAGGTATGGACAAATACTTGGAAAAACAATCCCTCCCCAGATTATCCCATATAGCTGCTCAGAACTTTAACAGATCCACAGCAAAAGAAGAGATTACCATCAAGGGATTACCAACAAAAAACACCCCCAGCTCAGAAGGCTTCATAGGAGTGTTGTATCAAGCATTCAGGGAAGAGCTGACACCAATTCTACGCAAGATCTTCCAAAGCATAGAAAAGAAGAGAAATCTCCAAAACTCATTCTTCTTTCTTTTTCTTTTTGCATTTCTTTTGCTTCTTTTTAAAATATCATTTTATTGGGTGCTTATACAGGTCTTATCACAATCCACACATACATACATTGTATCAAGCACATGTGAACATTTGTTGCCATCATCATTTTCAAAACATTTTCTTTCTGCTTGAGGCCTTGGTATCAGCTCCTCATTTTTCCCTCCCTCCCCCCTCCTCCTGCCCTCCCTCCCTCATGAACCTTTGACAACTTATAAATTATGATTTTTTTTCATGTCTTACACTGACCAATGTCTCCCTTCATCCACTTTTCTGTTGTCCTTTCCCCTGGGAAAGGGTTATATGTAGATCATTGTGATTGGTTCCCCTTTTCTCCACCCACCTTCCCCTTCTCTCCCTGATATCACTACTCTTATTATTGGTCCTGAAGGGTTTATCTGTCCTGGATTCCCTGATCCGCACCAGAGAACATGCTCTGTTCTAGCAGATTTGTAAGATAGAATTGGGTCATAGTAGTTGGGGGAAGGAAACATTACAGAACTAGAGGAAAGCTGTATGTTTCAACGGTGCTATCCTGCACCCTGACTGGCTCACTGACACTTCTGTACAGGGATGTCCAATTGTCTACAGAAGGACTTTGGCTATCCACTCTGCACTCTCCCCTCATTCACATCGATCTGATTTTCTATTCTGGGTCTTTGATACCTGATACCTGATCCCATTGACACCTCATAATCACACAAGCTGTTATGTTTTTCCATGTGGACTTCTCAGCTAGATGCTCTCTGGTTTATCTTCAAGCCTTTAAGATCCCCTACTATGCACCCATTTTGTCTTCAGCGATTGTGTTGAGAAACTGAGCTCATGGAATGCCAGGTTATTAGAAAAAAGTGTTCTTGTACTGAGGAAGTACTTGAGTAGACCCAATGTCTGCCTGCCACCTTAATACTTAACCTATCAATATATGGACATAGATCTATTTCCCTATCATTATATATAAATGTATTTACATGGATTGTGATAGGAGTTGTATGACTCCCCAGTAAAATTATTTAAATAATAATAATTAATAACAATATATTTACATATGTACTTGCCTGTATTTAGACCTCAATTTCCCTTTACTTTTCTTTTGTCCCACTATCATGTTCAGCCTTCATTTGGGTTTCAGTAATTGCTCTCTCAAACTCATTCTATGAAGTTAGTATAACACTGACACCAAAAATAGATAAGGACCCCAGAAGACTAGAGAAGTACAGACTGATTTCTCTAAAGAACATTGATGCAAAACTTCTCAACAAAATTTTGGCCAAAAGACTACAAAAGTACATAAAATAAATAATTCATTATGACCACAAGTGGGACTTATTCCAGAGATGCAGGGATGGTTCAACCATCTGAAGGTCAATTAAAATTGTCTATCACATTGAAAAAGGACAAGAAAAAGGACAAAAGCCACATGATAATATCAGATGCAGAAAAAAAGTATTTGACTTTTAAAAACTCATTTCTGTATTGGAAGGAAATTACCTCAATATAATTAAGCTATATATTAAAACCAACAGCTAGTGTTATAATCAATGGAGAAAAGATGAAAATAATCCCACTGAAAAGGGGACCAGATAAGGATACCCCTTGTCCCCACTTTTATTCAATATCATTCTAGATGTCCTAGCTAATTATAGAAGGCAACAAAAGGACATCAAAGGTATTCATCTGGGAAAAGAAGTGAAATTATCATTATTTGCAGATGACATGATTCTATATATTGAAAATCCCAAAACATCCACAATAGGAGTGCTAGAAGCAAAAGAAGGATATGTTAGAGTGACATGATATAAGATCAACCAACAAACGTCAATTGGATTGCCATATACATCAGATAAGCACATAAAAGGAGATCAAGAAGGTAGTATACCCTCACAAGAAAAAAAAAGAAGGTAGTATCCTTCACAATAACCAAGCATAAATCATGATATCTAAATACCTAACAAAAAACCAAAAGCTCTATACAAGGAAAATCCAGACCATTAGTACAAGAAACCAAAAGTGACCTTCATAAATGGAAGACTATCCCATGCTTGTGAATCAGAAGACTCAATATTTTAAAGATGTCAAACTTACCCAAGACACTATATAAGTTCAATAAATCCTGATACAAATACCAGATTCTTTTCCCATGAAATGGAATAACTGACTACCAACTTCATATGGAAAGGAAAGAAGCCCAGAATTAGCATGGAACTCCTTAAGAAGAACGAAGTCAAAGCACATGCATTACCTGACTTTAAAATCTATTATACAGCCACAGTTGTCAAAACAGCATGGTGCCAGTACAATGACAGATACATGGACCAAAGGAAAGGACCAGAACATCCAGAAATAAAATCAGCTGCATACAATAAGGGCCAAAAATCATCAAATGGGATGTGGACACCCTCTTTAATAAATGGTGTTAGAAAAGCTGGATCTCTACTTGCAGAAAAATGAGACAAGACCCATACCTCACTCCATACACAAGAACAAATTCAAGGTAGATCACAGATCTCGAGGTAAAATCCCCAAATGATTAGGATCATCAATGAGACAATTAGGACAAACTTAAGAACCTCGATCCAGGGAATACATAGGAAAGGACACATTCAGAGAAGCTGAAATAGACAAGTGGGGCATACTAAAGATAAATCACCCGTGTACATCAAAAGACTTCAAAAGAGTAATAAGAAGGGGCTGAGCCCCGGGGGCGTAGTGGTTGTGCATGGGACTGCGGCCCACTGGGATGGAGGTTCAATTCCAGCAGCGGCTTGACAGAAGCAAAGACTGGGCCTCCTACTCCCACCACCAGAGGGCAGTGATGCCTCAAAACAAAAAACAAAAAAAATTCATACTAATTAAAAAAAGAGTAATAAGAGAGTCCATGGACTAGGAAAAGATATTTAGCAATGGCATATCAGACAAAGGGCTTATGACTAAAATCTACAAAATTCTGTAAGCCTGCAGTAAGAAAAGAAAAATCCCACTGAGGAAGTGGACAAAAGACCGGAACAGCAGATTCAAAGGGAGATGAGTCCTGGTGGCACAGTGGTTATGTGCGGGACTGCGGCCCATAGGGCTGACGGTTCAAATCCAGCAACAGCTCTCCAGTAGCAAGGCTGGACCTTATACTCCCACTAGGGCAGTGATGTGTGTGTGTGTGTGTGTGTGTGTGTGTGTGGGAGCGGGGGGGAGGGGGAGATTCAAAGGGAGGAAACCCGAATGGCCAATGAACATATGAGAAAGCACCGGATCATTAGTCATCCAGAAAATGCAAATTAAAACAACTATGAGATTCCACCTAACACCCACTAGGATAGCCCAATTCAACACAGAGAACAACAAACATCAGGAGGGGTGTGTTGAGATAAAAACTCTCAGCCATTGCTGGTAGTCTTGTAAACACATTCAGCCACTGTGGGAAGCCATTTGGCAATATCTAAAACAAACAGAACTCAAGTGTCCCAGCAATCCCCCTACTGAACATATACCCAGAAGTAGCAAGAAACAGACCAGGGCCAGACATCTGCACTCCAATGCTCATCGAGGCACAGTTCATAATCACAAAGAATTGGAAACTACCTAATTTTCCATCAACAGACAAATGGATTTTAAAACTCTGGTGTATACACACAATGGAGTATTATGCCTCCCTAAAAAGCAGCAAGGAAAAGAGGAAGCATATCTTCTCATAGAAAGAGTTGGAGGAAATTATGCTAAGTGAAGTTAGCACAAAAGAACAAATACAGCATGAGTCCACTGAGATAAATTCAAACAATGGGTATAGAGGAAAACAAACGTAACACATAGTTTCTGGGCCAAGCACCAGGTACTCTGGCAGAGGTCAGACCAAACACAAGGGTGCATATGGCATAGAAGAAGAAGGAGGAGGTGGCAGAGGAGGAAGAGGAGGAGGAGGAGAAGAAACAAAAAAGATGCAGCTAGCATGGGGGTTGAAAGATATCTTTTCTTCCTCTCTCATGCCTTTAAGAGGGGGGGGATGATGGAATTGGGGAACTAGGCACTAATCCACCCTTGGGGAGGGAATTTTTTTTGTTTCCCCAGGAAAGGGAAAGAGCAGACCTCATTACAGTGGGCCAATCTTTTTTTTTTTTTTTTTTGGCATCACTGCCCTCTGATGGTCGTGGGAGTTACCCAGCCTTGCTGCTGCTAGATTTGAACCGCCAAGCAAGTGGGCCACAGTCCCGCACTCAACCACTATGCCACCGGGGCTCAGTCCAGTGGGCCAATCTTTGAGGGTGATATACCTGCATGGATGGCAGGGACAATCCCTGCTTAAGTCATGATATTCTCCTCCTTAAATGGCAGGGCTACAGAGGACAGCACTGAAAAGACAGTATGGGGGAGCGTGGCTAGTCTGACATACCCATTGGCAGACAAATCAAGAGGGAAGTATAACAGAACACCAATGGGAGCAAAACCACAAAAGCAGACTTGTGACATGTGGCGGGGGGTGGGGCACCTATTGGCACCTCATCTGAACTGGTTGGAGAATATTCACAAAGGTCAGTAGTTAGACCTGAAATTGTGTGTGTGTGCGTGTGTGTGTGTTTTCCTTTTGTATGTCTATCTATATAAGATAGGCAGGATAGGCAATCCCAAGGAGACAGTAACAAGATTGACAGTTCTGGGTGGTGAGGCATGGAAGAAGAGGAGGTGGGAAGAAGGAAGCAGTGAGCTAATAATCTCAGGGACACAGGGATACAGCAAAAGACCCAAAATTGACAGAGAAGAGGGGGTAGCATTCCTGGTGGTGCTTGACCAAATGTAATGTCTCCAAGAGGAATTTCTGAGAGGTGAATGATGGGTGAGCATGATCGTGGGGCAGGAGGGAAAAAAAAGAAATAGAGAAAAGATCTATAAAGTAAAAAGCATATATAGATATGCAGAAGTGTACACACATACAACAAGGACACAGCAAGGAGACAGATGGACTTTGGGTCTCTACTTAAATCTTAGCTCAGTACAAGAAGTATTTGTTCTAACATTGTGGCAAGGCACAGTACTCCCCTCCCCACACGATTGCTGAAGACAAAGGAAATGTGGTGAAGGTAGCTGACAGTGCCTGGTTATTCAAAGCTATAGCACCTGGGTCTTAAAGACTTGAAGCTAAATAAGTGGCTGTCTATGAGGGACACAACAAAGCCGACACGGAAGAAGCACACGAGCCTGTGTGATCATGTGGTGCTGAAAAGAACAGGTATCAGAAATTCACAAACAAATAGTCAGGATGTGAAGGAATGTAGACAAAGTGGAGACCCAAGACCCACCTGTAAGATAACGGGACTGTCCCTCAAAGATGAGTAATCTGGAAGGGATGATGTGTTTAGGATGCAGTACAGCACTGATCAAACACTTGACTATCCTCCAGTTCTTTTTTTTTTGGGGGGGGGCATCACTGCCCTCCGGTGGTGGGAGTAGGAGGCCCAGCCCCACTGCTGGAATTGAACCTCCGTCCCAGTGGGCCGCAGTCCCGCACACAACCACTACACCACCGGGGCTCAGCCCTATCCTCCAGCTCTTTATTACTTCCCCCCCCCCACCCCCAACTATGAGGGCCTTAGCTTTGCCTGGCTAATCTTGCTAGACCTGTTTATGTACAGTTGAAAAATCAAGATCTTTCCATCCACAGAATCCAAGATAGATAAACCTCTCAGAAACGGTAATGGGAGCAACGATTCCATGAGGGCACAAGAAGTGGAGGGAGGGAGGGGAGTTGATAGCAGGGATTAATGTATAATGTATAATCCCACTCGATGATATAAACAACAGAATTGTAAGTGAATGGATACATTGGCTGAGACATGGCATATATATGTATATATATAAAGGGTTTATGGATGTGGTAGAGTGGGGGAGGGAGGGATGAAGAGGAGCGGATGCCAAAGAGTTCAAGAAGAAAACGTTTTTAAAATGATGATTGCAGAAATTGTAGATCTATGCTTGTTTAAATGGAACTATGGATTGTTATAATATCTGTAAAAGCTCCAAATAAGAGGATTAAAAAAAAAACCCAAAACATTCCCCCATTTTCTACCACTTCTGAGCCTCAGACCACACTCACTTTCTCATTGCCTCTCTTTTGGTATATATTTAAATAAAATGACAACTAAAGCTAAAAATAACAATTTCTCCATTTCATTTTCATACAATTCAAGATGATCGCCTGTCTGTCACGCTGTGGTGGCTTGCGTGTTTCTGTGATGCTGGAAGCTGGGTCACCTGTATGACACATCTCAGCAGAGTCAACCCAAGTGGCGAGATGGAGCTTACAGACTAAGACACCCTCGAAAGAAAATTAGCCACTGAAAACCTTATGAACAATATTCAAACACCATCTGGTATCATGCTGGAAGATGACTCTCTCAGGTTGGAAGGCAATCAAAATATGATTGGAGAAGAGCTGTGTGCTCGAAGTCGGGGCTGTGTTAATGATTTGGAGGGAACAGTGCTTTAGAGACCTTCCCTTCCATTGCTAATGAGGCATGGTTCAAAAGGAGAACAGCTGCAAACCCCCACTAAATTGGAAAGTGGGATGTGTGAAGTATAAGTCTAGGAAAGCTGGAAGTCATCAAAAAGTATGCAACACATGGAGATTGGTACCATCGGCGTTAGTGAACGGAATTGGATCACCATTGGCATTCCGAATTGACTAACCACGTGGTTTACAGGGATTGACAAATTGAAGAGGAATGGCATCCCATCCATGGTCCAAAAGAACATGTCAAGATCTATCCTAAGGTCCAAGGCTGTCAGTGACAATACAATATTCATACATTTACAAGGAAGACAAGTTAATGCAACTATTATTGACATTTACACATGATTCACTAAAGTCAGTGATGAAGAAAATGAAGGTTTCTATCAACTTCTGTAGTCTGAAATTGATCAAGCATGCAATCAAGATGCATTGAGACTTTTGATTGGAATGCAAATGTTGGAAGCAAAAAGGATCGATTGGTTGTTGGGAGATTTGGGCCTAGGTGATAGAAATGACACCAGTGACCGTGTGATGGAATTTTGCAAGACCAGCGACTTACCAATTGCAAATCTCTTCTTTTCAACAACATAAACTGTGGACCTCAACAGATGGATCCAAACAGACCACATCTATGGAAAGAGATCTTGGAAAAACTCAAAATCGTCCACTGGAACAAAGCCAGGGATTTAGTGCAGAACAAACCATCAATTGAGCTTATGCAAGTTCAAGTGGAAGAAAATTAAAAGAAGTCAGCAAGAGCTGAAGTGTCGCCTTGTATGTGTCCTATCTAAATTTAAAGACCATCTCAAGTATAGATCTGACACATTGACTACTACTAATCAGAGTCCAGGTGGGCTGTAGGATGACATTATACATTAAGGCAGGAAAAAAAATCATTTAAAAGAAAGAAAAGACCAAAATGAATGTCAGAAGAGACTCTGAAACTTGTTCCAGGAATTGACAGGGTACCTATCAGCAGAGATGTTTCAAATCCCAATGCCACACTGGAGTTGCTCACTCACCTAGGCTAAGAAATGTTTCCATCTGGAAGAGATCTATAGTCATACGCCTTCCAAAGAAAAGTGACTCAACAGAATGCTGACATCATCAAACAACATCATTATAGTACAAGCAACAATATTTTATGGAAGATCATTCAAAAGCAGCTACAGCAGTGACAGACAGGGATTGGCCAGAAATTCAAGTCAGATTCCGAAGAGGAAAAGGAATAAGGCACGTCATTGTTGCTATCAGATGGGTCCTGGCTCAGAGCAAAGCAAACCAAGTGATGTTTATTTGTCTTTGATGGACTATGCAAAGGTGATGGACTGAGTGGATCATAACAAATTATGGGTAGCACTGTAAATAATGGGAACCCCAGAATCTTTCATTTTGCTCATAGGAATAAAGAGGCAGTTGTTCAAACAGAACAAGGAATACTGAGTAGTCTAAAATCAGGAAAGATGTGCATCAGAGATGTAGCCCTTCTTCATAGTCATTCCATCTGCCTGCTGGGCAAATAATCGGAAACTGGACCACAAAGAAGAGCGAGGAGTCAGGGTTGGAAGAGGATTCATTAATCACCTCTGACATGCGGTTAGCACAACTTTGT
>PVJH01032015.1:9622-23222 GCA_004026705.1 Nesogale talazaci
AAGCGTTCTACCAACTGCTTCAGTAGGAAATGGATCAAACATGCAATCAAGGTGCACTGGTGATTAGAATACAAAATTCAGAAACTAAGAAGGAGTGGTAGTTGGAAACCATGGCCTTGGTATTTTGAAAAAACATGGAGAGGGTGTGATAGAATTTTGAAAGATCAATGACTTCTTCAATACAAAACCCTTTTTTTCCAACAAAGCAAAAGGCATCCATGCAAATGAACTCCTCCACACCGAAATCAAATTGACTCTATCTGTGGGGAGAGACTATGGAGAAATCCAAAATCGCCAGTTAAAACTACTCATAAGAAAGTTCAGGCATAGGACTGCGGCACACTGGGATGGAGGTTCAATTGCAGCAGCAGCTCCACAGGAGCAAAGGCTGGGCCTCCTACACCCACCACCAGAGAGCAGTGATGCCCAAAAAACAAAACAACAAAAAGAAAGTTCAGGTTACAGTTAATGAAAATCAAAATAATTCTTTGAGAGTCAAAATGAACCTTTGAGCATATCCCACCTGAATTTTGAGAACACGTAAGAAGAGAGTCGACATCTTAAAGACTAAGGGCAGAAGGGATGATGTGCTGTTGAGTGGCATTAAGAACGTCATTCATGAAGAAAGGATAAAATCATTAAAAGACAGGAATGAAAGAAAAGATCAATGTGGCCTTAAGAAGAGACTCTGAAACTTATCATTGTAAAGCAAATGAAAGAAATGAAACAGTAAAAGATCTGAGCAGAAAATTTCAAAGAACAATCTGAGAAGACAAAGTCAAACATTATAATGAACTGTGCAATAAAGTCGAGTTAGAAAAGCAATTTGTTTAGCATATGTTAAATGAAAAACTAAAGAAAGAGCTCATGTTTTGAGTTGCAATATTGAAAGTTTCTTTAGACAAACCATTGAAGGATGTTGGAAGTTAAAAAAAAAGATGGGAAGAATACATAGAGTAACTATACTAAAAAGAACTGGACAGAATTTAATCATTTCATGAGGCAGCAGATGATCAAGAACTAATGGTGCTTAATTAAAATGTTCTGGTTGTATTAAAAGCACAGCCTAAACCCAAACTCCAGAAATTGTTGGAAAAGCAACTGAAGTGTTTTCACTAGCTGATGGAGCACTAGAAGCACTTACCCACCTATGCCAGAATCCTGGCAAACAACTCTTGGCCTATTGACTGACAGAGATCAATATTTGTACCCATACCTAAGAAAGGCGACCCAATAAGATGCTCAAATTATAGAACAAAATCACATGCAAGTAAATTTTTCTCTGAAGACTTTCCAATAATGGTTGTGCAGAAGAGAACTTAGAAAAAGAGGTAGCATTGCTAATGTCAGATGAATCTTGGCTGAAAGAAGAGAATACCAGAAAGCTGGTTATTTGTGTTCTACTGACTATGAAAAAGCAATTGACTACATGAACCATGACAAACTACCTATAGGGTTGAGAAAAATGGTAATTCTAGAACATTTAACTGTGCTCATGTTGATGCTGGACATGCATTAAGAAGCGGTGTGCAAAGAGAACAAAGGAATACTACATAGTTTGAAGTAAATAAATGTGTCAGGAGTCTGTCCTCTCAAAATACTTATTCAATCTATATGTGGAGCAAATCATCAGAAGAACTGGATCACATGAAGAAAACTGGCCTCCACATTAGGGGAAGGCTTTGCTTTCTGAAAGTAAGAAAGCCATTGTTGAAGATCAAGAATGACGTCCTCCACTTTAAATCACAACTCAATCTAGAGACCAAAATTCTCACAACTGCACCAATAGGGAGCACTTAAAAATGGAGAAAATGTTGAGGTTGTCAAATATTTTACCTTGCTTGGATCCACAATCAATGTTCATGGATTCAATACTCCAGAGACCACCAATGACTTGTACAAGATCCCTTTTGATTATTGGAAAGTAAGGATGTTACTTTGAGGGATAAGGTGCATCTGACCTGAGGCATTGTATTTCTAATTGCTTCGTATATATGTGAAAGTTGGACATTGAATAAGGAAGATGGAAGAATTGGTACATTTTAATTGTAGTGCTGGAAAAGAATGCTGAATGTACTTCTGAAAAGACAGATAAATCTGTGTTGGAAGAAGTACACTCAGAGTAATTCTTATTGGCAAAAAGTGCTTGACTATGTCTCAAGTGCTTTGGGTATGTTAGGAGAGACAAGTGTCTGGAGAAGAACCTCATTCTTGGTGTAGTAGAGGGGCGGTGAAAGAGAGCAAGTTCTTTAAGGAGGTGGATTGATATAGTGTCTGCAGCAATAGGCTCAAGTATAGGAACAACTGCGAGTATGGTGAAGGGTAGGGCAATCTTTTGATCTGTTTTGCATGAAGTTTCTTTGGGTGGGAACCAGCTTGATGGCCGCTAACAACAAAGTGGTCTTGTGCAGCAAATATAACTTATTGAATGTGTTGGTAGATCACTTGAGTGCTGCTTCCAATAGTGTTGTTTGTGGTTTCAAGTAAGACAAAACTCTTGATAACTTGGATTTTTTTCCCATTTATATTACCTACTCATCCAGGTGTGATTTGTTTTTCTTTACCTTGAATTGCAATACATATAGTAAATTGCAATCCTTGATTGTCATCAGAAAATGGTCAAGTCCCCCTCACTTTCAGCAAGAAAGGTATCATCTACACATCACGAGTTATTAATAAGCCTCCCTCCAAATCCTGAATTCCTAGTGGTCAAGCATTGGACTGGGATCCGCAAGGTCAGCAATTAAAAACCATGAACCTTGCTGCAAAATGGGGCTTTCTACTCTCATAAAGAGTTACAGCCTTAGAAACCTATCCAATATGGTTACTATGAATCCGAGTTGGCACAGTGACAGAGTGAGAGAGTCCCATCCTGATACTACATTATTCTATGTATAATCCAGCTTCTGTGATCATTTGCTCAGCATGCAGTTTGAATTCCTGTGGTGTGAGGATACAATTCTGACTAACATCTTTCTTCATTTAAACCATGCAGTATTCCCTTGCACTGTTCACACAACTGCCTCTTGATTCTACATGAGCATAATGAAGTGTTCTGGAATTATCATTCTCCTCAAGGTTATCCATAGTTTTTTTTTATGTTTCACTCATTCAAATGCCTATGTATAGTCAATAAGATAAATAAACATCTTTTGTTACTCTCTGCTGTAAGCCAAGATCCATCTGACCAATGCTACCTGTTATTCATGCCCTCTTCTTAATTCAACTGTTGTTGAATGTTATTTGGAAAAATTTTACTTGTACATGAGGTTAATGGTATTGTTCCATAATTTGTTCATGTTCTTGGGTCAGCTTTCTCTGCAATGAGCATAAATATGGAACTCTTCTAATCAGTTGATGAGCTGTCTTCTTGAAGCAATTCAGTTATTATTCATTTATTCCTTGAGCATTGATTTTAGCTAATTCATTCAGTGCAGCTAGATATCTTCCTTCAGTACCATTGGTTCTTGCTCATACACTATCTCTTAAAATTGTTGACATGGTCTTTAGAGCACAGAGAGTCTGTGTATTCTTCCCATCTTCTTTGGATGTTTCCTTCATCATAAATTATTTTGCTCACAAGAACTTTCAATATTGTTAGGGAAAAATACTTTCAATATTGCAATTAGACACTTGAATTATTTCCTGGAGTTCTTTCAGTTTCAAATTTACTCATCATGTTTTCCTTTTTAGTTTTCTTATTCTAGTTTCCTACACATTTCATTATAATATTTCCCTTTGTTTTTGTGAGCTGCCCATTGAAATTTCCTATTTTGCTCTTTGATTTAATTTCTTCCATTTGTTTTAGATACTCCACATTAAGGTCAAGATTCAGAGTCTCTTCTGACTTTCTTCTGATATTCCTTTTTTTTCTTATCTTACTTTCCAATGACCTTTGGCTTTCTTCATATATTGTATTCTTGATATCATGCCAGAGTCCAAGTTTCTATTTAGTGTTCCACTTGTCAAATGTATTCATTAGATATTCTCAAATCTCAAATCGAATGTACACAAAATTATAATTTCACCCTTGTGGACTTTCTTTCATTTGCTTCATCCTCAACCTCAGCTTACATATGATAAATTTATGTTCTGTTCTACAGTTTGCCCAACCCCATTTTAGTTGCTGATATTGAGCTTCTTCTTCATAGTCAATATGATTTCTGTGTATTCCATCAAATGAAGCCAAATATATATTCGTTTTGTACTATTGAAAAGGTCATATGTGATGAAGAAGGCTTGGTCTTACAAAATTCTATTTTGTCATCTCCAATTATTTTTCTATCACCAGGAGCATATTTCCTATTACTTTTCCTTGCTTTTTGTTTTTAATATTTGCATTCTAATTGATAGCTATCAGTGCAACTTTTTTGAAAATTTGATCAAGTTCTGACAGAAAACATTGGTGAAATGCTTCAGTTTCTTCATCAGTGATTTTAGTGCTTGGTGCAAAAAATTGAATAGTCATTTTATTGATTGGATTTCTTTGTATGTGGATATTTATCTTATTACAAACAAATTGAGCTTTAAAATAGATCTTCAACTGACCTTTTTGATGATGAATGTGCATCCCCATTACCTTTCAATCTATCATTCCCAGAATAGTAAATTATGTGATTTCTCATATATGATTTTTCTCATATTATTATCTAATACCTAATACTTGTCAATTTTGCTCACTAAACCAAGGATACCTGTCATTATGCATTCCATTCCATTTTTGATGACTTTAAATTTTCCTAGATTCACATTTAGGACATTTCACATTTCAATTATTAATAGATGTTTGAAGCTGTTTCTTTTAATTTTGAATTGTGCCCCATCAGCTAATGAAATTCCTGAAGAGTTTACTTAGTAGTAAATTTTTAAAAGTTAAAAAATAGTCCAATTATTGACTAGAACATTTTATGATTAAATATTAGTGTATTATAGTAATAGAATTAATTTTTGTTTTCAAATTTAAGAATTTACATATCCCTTTGCTCCATGGTACATATGAGGTTTTAGGTCAGAATCAAGAAATTATCAATATGCCATGCATTAGCTTCTATGATTTAGTATTGCATGCTAAAATATTGTCGTAGATAGATGATAGATAGATAGATAGATATAATAAAGGAATCAAGTGCTTAAAGCAAGTGGAGTTGGTTCATGTTATGACATACTAAGAAATAACCACCAAGGTGCTTTAAAAATCCCTCTTTTGAGATGTCAGTGTGTTTTCATGATCATTGCAGATGATTTCCCCCCATAAGCAGTACATCTGTTGCACACTAAAATGCAAACTTCTGGATTTTAAACTATTTTACACCACTATTATTTTTACATTATCAGAGTGACATATAGAATCCTTTTTTCCCTTTGAACACTTAAGATGTTTATTTAGCCTGTATAATGTCAAAGTCATGGAGTGTAGATTCATAGAAAAGTTTCTGTCAGAGGGATCACAACAAAATCTCATTTTAAAATGTTGAAATTTAATTTTCTTTCCTTATTTCCTTTTACATGAAAATCTTATTGAGTCTCTTTTCAGGCATCTCATGAATCTACAGTCTGATTGGAAACAGGTGGAATTAAAAAATGATTATTGCAGCAGTGACCTAATTAAATGTTTTCTTCTTTTATCTGGGTATTTTTAGGGTTGTTTATTTGACCTGATAAACATCAACAAAAATGTTATATTTTTCCCTGTTCTATATAATTGTGAATTTACCACATTTTCAGCTCTATTTTCAGAATATATTATTACATTGTCAGTGGTAATACTCTAGTTTAATACATTATTATCTGCAGATGCTGATCTGGAATTGAGGCATATTTAAATAGAAAAGTAAAAAGGCTGTAATCTTTTGTATATACACACTCATACTCATATACATCTTATTTGTATTTTATAGGTGCCCCTGAGTTGGAACCAATGCGCAGTGACTTTATGCACAACAGACCAAAATACTACCTAATGATATGCCATCTTCACAAGTTTTGTGATATTTGAGCCCATTGCTGCAGTCACTTTGTCAATCAATCTCATTATTGATTTTCCACTTTAAAAAATCTTCTATTTTTCCACGTTTGATGTTCTTTTTAAGGGACTGGTCTACTGATAGTATGATCAAAGTTTGTTAGGCAAAATCTTGTCTTATTTCCTTCCAAGAAGCTCCATGGCTATAAGACAGATTTGTTTGTTCTTCTGGGAGACCAGGCTACTTTAAATATTCTTTGTAAATTGCATAATGTCAATGTATCAGTTATTCTCTTATACACATTATTCATTGCATAACATTCAAATTCATATGAGAGGATTGAAAATACCGTCACTTTGATAGGGTGCACCTTAATCATCAAAGTGCACCAAATTGCTCGATGCAAAACATCATTTGAGTTTATTACTGCTACTTCTGTGGGTATTGATTAAGGAGCCAAGCAAAATGAAATTCTTGACAACTTCAATCTTGTTTTCCTATTCTAATGCTGCTATTGGTTAAGTTATGAAGATTTTGATTTCCTTTGTATTAAATTGTGATCCACACTGAAGACTGCATTCTTTGATTACCATCAGCACATCTTTCAAGTCCTCCCTCTTCACTTTCAGAGAGATTGTGCCATCTGCAAAGGACAAGTTAACAAATCTACCTCCAATGCTAATGCTGCATTTTTTCTTCATGTAATCCAATTTCTCCAGTTATTGGTTCATTGTGCCTTAGTCGATGTCAGTATACATTAGTATGGTGAGACAATACTACCCTGTAACACACCTTTTCTGATATTGAACTCTGCAGTACTCCCTTATTTTTTAAAAACAACTGCCTCTTGATGCATGTAGAGATTGTCCAAGAGCATAGTGAATTGTTCTGGCATTCCCAATCTCAAAGTTATCCAAAATTTGTTATGATCCACATAGTCCAATGAATTTTCATAGATAGTAAAGTGCAAGAAAGCAAATTTATGTTATTCTTTATATATAGGCTACATCAATAAGATTTTATATCCATCTAGTATTTTCACTATCATAATGGACTCAAACATTACAATGATGTTGAGGATAGGGCAGGACTTCGGCATTGTTTTGTTCTGCTGTGCATACGTTTTTGTAGCCTTTGATTTTGTCAAATTTACTGTTATTTTAGATATATTATTATGATAATTGGCAATTGGGAACCTGTATCAATAACTTTTTTGAGAATTAAGTTGCAAGAAAGAAGGGAAAATGAGAAAAAAAGATTATAAAGGTTTCCACTCAGTTACCGATAGTATTATAAATACTATTGTAATTCACTATCATCATTCTTAAGCAAACATCACCTCACAACAGCAGCTTCTATGAGACAGAACCCTAGTGGAGTAATCGTTAAGCAAAGATGCTTGGTTGCTAGCCAAAGGGTCATTGGTTCTAACCCACCAGCAGTTCCCTGAGACAAATATGTGGCTGTGTACTTCTTTAAAGATTACAGCCTTTAAAGCCCTGTGTGGAAAGCCTACTCTGTCCTAAATGGCAATAAGATATTTACCTGTCTGTATACTAAAGTGTTAATATTTGGCCATTAATTGATGGCTGGAAAAATCAAAACTTAAACCACCAGAATGACTCTCTACCCCACCAATCATCTACAACCTACTGAGGCATGACCTTGGCTCCTTGTAGGCTCCATTCTCTCAATGAGTTTTTTAGTAGATTTCAAATTTCATAAATTATATTGTCATTTTTAATTCCCAGTGTTTGTCACAATATCACAGTAAATTTAAAATCATGATGTTTGTTGAATTTAATAACCCAAGAGTACAAGTGGTTTTGTCATTTCAAAGAAGGTGAAATATTTATTGATGACTAACCTTGTTCTGAATGTTTGTCACCTTCCTGATGAAAATGTTAACAAACTTTGTACACTTGTGCTCAAACACTGACACAGGACCATTGAAGAGATGGGAAAATTATATTGACTGTCTTGGAGATGAGTCATGCAAATTTTAATGGAAGACTTGGGAATGAGAATGGTCACTGTGAAATTTGTGCCTCAGGTTCCGACCAGGAAAAATAGCACATAGTGGAAACATGCTGTACTTTGACAAAGAAGAGCTCCAAAATGACCCAAACTGTTTTTACAACATCGTTACTGGTGAGGAGAAATGGTGCTATTAAGACGCTGAAAGTAAATATCAATCAAACCAGTGTGAGAAGCAATTGTCACCTCTGAAAAAAAGTTCATCACATGAACTCAAAGATCAATACAATATTCATTTGTTTCATTTTTAAAGCTTAAGCCATTTTATTGAGTGATCTTAAAGATATAGCAATCCAGATATCATTTATATTAAGAAAAATTGTACATATAATGCTATGGTCATTTTTCAAAACATTATCTTTCTACTTGAGACCTTATTATCAGCTGTTCTTTTCCCCCTTCCTCCCCCATCCTCATTTGCTTATTTGATATGAGAGGGAGAGAGCATTTGGAGTTCATTCCACCAGGTCAGACTGTTCATCAAATTTTCTATCTAGAGTTTCTGAAAAGAGTGGATTCCACAACATGACAAAATGGCCTGATTTGTGGCAGATGGGTGACTGGTTTTGCCATCATGAAAGTGTACCTGCTCACAGAACCATCTCAGTGTTCCCATTTTGGACAGAAAACAGCATGTCTTTCTTACCCCCATGACCTTACCAACCCGACCTCACTCCATGCAACTTCATTTTGTTTCTGCAAATGAAGGGGAACATGAAAAGACAGTGATTTGAAGACATAGAAGAGTTAGGGGGGGAGAGCAACAACCAGGGAGATGCTCTCAGCCATACAAACAGATGGGTTTGAAAAATGTTTCCAAGAATGGAATCATAGACTTGAAAAATTTATTAAATGTAATAGAGAGTACTTTGAAGGTGAAAAGATTGTTATGTACAAAAAATTAAATACATAGCTATGGAAAAACATTCCGGTTTTGGGGAATAATCCAGTTCCATAATGTGTTTCTTATTTCATTCTTCTGCAATTGGAGATCTACTTTTTCCAGGATGATTTGTTGTAATCCAAGTATCTCTACTGATAACATTAGCTTTGAGATAGGGAAGTGAAAAATTCCTTGTGTTTTCTTCTTTAGCAATGCTTTGGTTATCCTGGGTTGCTTTGCTCCACATAAAAGTTGGTAATTCATATCTCCATCTCTTTCAAATATTATACTGGGACCTGTGGCAGTCGTGTGCTTATGTTAATTTTATGATTGAAATGTAGGGGTGGAGTCTGGCCTGTTGATCTGGAGATAGCCATTGAGTAGCCGATGAGGCCTCTATGTGGACATGGCTTTCACCTGAGACTCCTGGGAAATCTCACAATATTTCCCTCATGAAGATGAGAAGCTATCTTCCCCAGTTGCTGGGAGTTAGTTTCAGAGATGATTAATCACAGGCCACACAGTATGGCGGCGTCTGGGAGGCTGGAGTAGCCGGTGGAGAAACCACACGGCTTTGTCCTGATGGAGCCAGACCTCCGAGGCTGGGGCAGCCAGATGGAGGCCTCTTCCAGCGATGAGTTGCTCCTGCCACCACAGGATGCTGTTGATGGACCCTGAACCCTGGAAGCGAGGAGACATGGGGAGACCCCTGTCAGTGCTGGGACTCTGCAGCCACTGACCTGTGACTTCATGAGTCAGAAGGAGACTTTGTGGACTGATTTCAGGCAAATGGGTTAATATCGGACTTGTGACTTTGAGCTGGACTGGGCTGGAATGTTTTCTCAATGCCCTGTTCCTCTTGAACATAAACCCATTCCTTATATCCATATGCGTGTCCTTGAATTTGTTCCTCTAGTCTACCTGGACTAACACAGACCTGAATCAGAATTGCTCTGTATTTGTACATTGTTTTGTATAGGATTTACATTTTCACAATGGTAAGTCTTTCTACACCTGAACATGGTCTCTAAATTTCTTTCTTTTTTAATGATAAATTCTTATTTATTGAAAGACATCGGTTGAGAAATAGAGAAACAATTGTTAGCTTATGTGGCACATGATTTCATACCACTACTTCATGATTGTGAATTATACTTTCTGTTAATTCCAAAGTACTGAATTCCTGCAGCAGTGGTAGAAAGCTTTTTTTTAAATGTCCATCTGCTTGATGAAGTGATGTAACACAAGGAATATTTATTCAATTGGAGTCATTTTCTACCATGAGAGTATGAGATGTTTTGCTCTAAATCCAAGACTAATTTCGGAAATTTGGACTGATCTATAAAGCATAAGTATTTATGTTCAGTATTTGTTCTTG
The DNA here is from genome assembly GCA_004026705.1 of Nesogale talazaci. Lineage (NCBI taxonomy): Eukaryota > Metazoa > Chordata > Mammalia > Afrosoricida > Tenrecidae > Nesogale > Nesogale talazaci. Next base: position 19,884 of record PVJH01032015.1, read on the forward strand.
GCTTTCACCTATCTTCATGTTGACATTTTCCATCATTTAATAGCTTGTCACAAGCATAAAATCCTGAGTTTGCTTGTGCACACAGTTCAAGAGGCCACAGATTTCTCCAGGAGTTCCTTTCTCTCCCCTGTGAAGTCATTAAACATCTCGTCAGGTACTTCATTTGCTGTAGGCATAGTCGGGGGCGTAACAGCATGTCCAAATCCTTGGTAGTGACCCATGGATGAAGATGGTACAGAAGAGGCAATTGAAATGGCATTTTGTGATGATAATGATAACAAACATGTATGTTCATTTCGATCTTGATCCTAAGGGGGAAATTTTTTCTTAGAATGTCCCACGTCTGTCCTTCCAACATGTCCTACTTGTTCAGAAATGTCATCTCTAACATCTGAAGTGTCCCAGATGGCAAGAAAAGAATCAAAGTGTGATCTTTCCTCTGATTATCAGATGTATGATTGCTATGACAAAGTGTAGTGATGAGCAAGAGCAGCAAGGGACATCTCAATCCAGATGAAGTCCTACAGTCTGGTATTCCCAGGTATGTTTTTCAGAAATAACGCCAACTTTGAACAACAAAGCAATCACTACTACTTGCCTATATGCTAGGAAAAAGTAAATGCCAGATCAAAAAGAAACAAAAACAGTGAACTTTACACACAGATATTTGCCAACAGGTTGGATTGGACTCAGCTCTTCCTTTAGTACTTTATAAAACAGGAGACAATACATGGCAAGCCATTGTGACAGATTATTTATTATAACCAAGTAAGTCCAAGCATTTGAAAAGCTAAAGTTTCCTTCTTCCTATACATCAAGCAGCTCACAGCTGAAAGCAATGAAGGTGGTGAGAGGCCTGACAACCATGTACTGTAATACACCCAGTTTTCATCTCAATGGCAATACTTCTCCCATAGACCATGGTGGACAGCAACATAAAAGGGGGGAAATGTTTCTGTTGATGTTTGGATTCAAGGATTAAGACCAGATTTGAATACCAAATAGTGAGATAATTGGTAAGGATTCCCATAAAGTTGTAAATAACGTATGTTTCATAGCATTTTTTTTGCAAGTATCCACATAGATTGCAATGCTGGGATATTTCAAAGCTTACCCAAGTATCTAAACTGTATAGGGGTGCATTCCAAAGTACCCTTATTATTGATTTTTGTAGATCAGTTTGTGTATAATGCACTAAGTGTTGCAATATCACCCAGACAGAAATAGGTACAGCCAATGACAGAAAAATTCCAGCAATAAACCAAGTCTTAGTAAGTTTCCCAATCTCTGGACTGCCCTGTATGCCGCCTGGACCATGACTTGGTGAGAGGTGCAAACCCTCCACACGGAGTGGTTCTGCCCTTCATTTGTCAGCCTGCTCACTCTTTTCTTCAGGGGCTGTGCGTCCTTCCGCCCCCAGTCCCAAGTATCTATCTTCACGTCCAATTATGGAGACAGATAACAGATGAGGGCTCAAACCCACAGACCCCGGGCTATGTTCACTTGCTCCTACCGTACACTTCTTGGGTTTCTTGTGCATTGTTTTCTTTGTACAAGTCTTTTGTTTCTCTGGGTATGTTGATTTCTAAGTGTCTATTATAAATAGTATTGTCTTCTTGGTTCCCTCTTCAGAGCTCCTCTCATTAACAGATAAGAATCTGCTTGATTTCTGCATGGCCATATTGTTGAATTTTTCCAACAATTTTCTGGTCGAGTATTTGATGTTTTCTACATATAAATATATGTGATCTGAAAATAGAGAGATTTCTACTTTTTTATGCCCATTTGGATGACTTTGTTCTTTTTGTTATTCAATAGCTCTAAGTAAGACTTCCAGCACACTATTGAATAATGGTGATATAGGGTGTTCTTATCGGGTTCCCTTTTTAGAGAGAAACACTTTCAGGTTCTCCCTATCCAGTGAGATGTTGGTTGTTGGTTTTGTATATATGGCCTTTAAAATGCTAAGGAAATTCACCTCTGTTTCTATTTTTTTAATTTTTAAAAATCATAAATGGGTGTTGAAATTTGTCAAATATTCTTTCTGCATCCTTCATATAAAAATGTAGATCTCTTCCTTTATTTTACATACAGGGTGGGTTACATTATTTTTTTCTAATGTTGAATCCCATTTAATTGTGTATTTTTGGATATGTGTTAGATTCTATTCACTGGAATTTTTTGATAATTTCTGCATCTGAATTCATAAGGCATATTGGTCTATAAATTTATATTATTGTAATATTATTGCCTGTTTTTTATCAGGGATATGCTTGTTTCATGAAATGAATTTTGGAATTCACTTTCTATTCTGGAACAGTTTAAGTAGTATTGGTGCTAGTTCTCTGAATACTTTGAAAAATTCTTTTATGATGTCATCAGATTCTGTACTGGGGTGTGTGTGTAAATTTTTAAATGATTCATCTATTTAATCTTTTATTAGGTCTATTGAAGCTTTTCCTCATGAGTCTGTGCTAGTTTAGCTTGGTAATGTGTTTCTAAACTTTTGTTGATCTCCAGGTTATCAAAATTGTTGGAGTACAGTCCTTTACATACATAAAAATCAGTTGACTCTGCTGTGATGTCATCCATTTAATTTATATGTGATATTTACATCTTCTCTTTCCTATCTTTGTTAAGCATGCCAGTGGTTTGCCAATTTTGTTTATTCTTTAAAATAGGCAACATCTAGTCTTGTTGAACTTCTTGTGTTTTGCCTATCTTCTTATTCATTCCATTACTTTCTTTGTCTCCACAGGTGCAGCTACCCATTGTTGTGATTGATATGCATGGATTTATTCCTGTCATTTCTCTTTGTCTGGTGACATTGGGTTCTTTGCTGTGCAAAATTTTCTGTGCCGAGTTCTTTTTCCTTATGGGTTTACTTCTCATGTTTGTCTTTGCTGTTACTTTCGGGTTTGCCAGGTCTCTGTGATAATCTTTTCTAAATATAATCTTATTTTAATGAAGTTTATCCATTTTCTTTAAACTTGTTATTTATTATTTTCATCTCAAGTTTATAATTTTCTCTTCTCTCTTGGTAGCTACTTGACTTAGTTGTGTTCAAAGTTTTTGTATTTATACTATCCCCTTTGTTTACTTTGTCATGGTTTTCTTAGAAGGATTATGCATGTCATTTCTTTGTTTTTATTTTTACTATAAATGTGCTAACTTCTTACTGTATGTTGATTTGAGGTTGCTACCTGCAATTCCTGTTAATTCTCTGTTCAAAAATCACATTTGGTATATTTTTTAAAATATTGATCTTGTTTCTATGAATTCTTTTATTTTTCCTGCCAGCAAATGCCTTTTGCTTTTGCTTATATTTAAGAGGCAGTT